>QYTT01094615.1:4670-20163 GCA_006980735.1 Dasypogon diadema
TTAAATTACTTACATTGCTTCGTGGCACTCTAAATTTAATTGGCTCTTCTCTTCATAGGAATCTTCTTGTTCTTGGCCATCAATAATTGTTTGGAGCGGGCCTTCCTTGAGTGGTATTTCGTATCCAAAATCTGATCCTGATACCGGCCTATTCATGGATTCCTAGAAAGCAAAATACTTCGTTATTAAAAGAGTTTGTAAAACTTGTTGGGCAGAAAGGTAGAAGCATTCGTTGCATACTCCTTAGTATTATTATTTTATCTAAAAAATTTATTGAAATTATGACGTCTACAGGCATTAATACTCTGCGCTGGGATAACGTGTAATCGATTTAATTAATTGCATTTAATGCATTGTTTCATAAGTTTCTATTTGTGATTAAATTGATCGGGAATCAAGGTGGTAGGGCCACAAATAAAACTAGCATAGTACTATATCTAGGAATACCTTTGCCTATTCCATCGATTCTATATTTGAATAATATGAAAATGGTTTCAGCTTTCAGGGCATTATCTTGGATTTGGATAGCAACGGAGCGTTTGACGGGTGTTTCTTAAGACGTTACAATCAATTCCACATTCGTCGCTGATAACTTCAATTTACAGGTAATAAAAATAATTAAGTTTTTGCATCTTGAAGGTACCAACAAAGATTATAAACATTATCTTTGGTACCAGATTACATATTATGATCTTATCTTTTAAGATATCTTCTAAAATCAGACCTCTACCCTGTAATAGATGCATAGATTATGTAAATGAAATCTGACGAAAAGGAAGATTTACAATATTATTGAAACAAGATAAATGTTGCAATGGATTTACAATTTTGCGTGGATTCTGAATAGAAAATTTTACTAGCTTGTCTGTCCAAAAAGTATTCGATCCTATTTCGTACAGAAAATAGTTGCATCTGAGAGGAAAGAGTGTTCATTTCAGTGTTGTTTTTCAGTAGGGACGCAAACATAGTACACCACAATTCCTAGTTTTACATAACAGCATAAAAATTTTTCGGGTGTACTTTGTTTGGCAGCGATTTCAAAACTATGAAAATGTATGTTTTTCTCCTATGCAGTTTCCAAATAATGTTTAAAAAGTACGCGTACCTTGCATCCTCCCTGAAAGCATTGGTTTATTTGGATATCCTCGAGATCTTTAACACAACCACAATCTAAAACCATTTTTAGTTTATGTAAATAAATTAAATAAAATAAAATAGAAAAAACCACCTAGATATAGACTCAATCTCTGTAACAATGTAGACATTATTTTAAAAATATAATGGGCTAAGAATTTTGAATTAACTGTGGAATTTAGTTAAAGATTGGCTTTTATAATATTTAGCTAAAGATTAGATTATTGAAGGGTAGTTTGAATAATGCAAAAGGAACAAAATTAAGTAAGATCATTATTTAACTTCCTGTGTCTGTAAGGAAGTGTCGGTAAAATCTTGTAATGCAAAAGTGACCTACTTCCACATATCTGATTAACTTGAAAATTGGCATGCATGTATGGTTCCGGTGACAATGCATTGTAACACTTTTGCATAATAAAAAATCAAGATGGCGGCGCGAATATGGTGGATGAAATTTGTCATTTATGGTCCGATTTGACTCAAAATCGACATTAGGGTGTTCTCGAAGTTGCGGATTGAAAATTTTTGGTAAGAACTTAGAAATTTGAAATGGTGGTGCCAATATGGCAGTCGGAACTTCTCATTTATGGCCCATTTCAACTCAAAATAGATATTGTGGTGTTTTCGGGGATGTGGATTATGAATTTTTGGTCCAAATTTATAAACTCGAAATAGCGACACTAATATAGCGGACGAATTTTGTCATTTATGGTCTGATTCATCTCAAAAGTGGTGGTTTTCAGGGCTACTGATTAAAAGTTTTTGGTCAAAATCATCCAGCCTAAAGCAATATAGTTCGCTGCTATGGAACCGTCGAATGAAAACCCTAAGCGGAGTGTAAACAGTGCACAAGATGTAAAGCTGCACCGAATATTTCGCAGTGGTGTATTAGGGTGACGATTCTTTGCTAATGACAGCTTTACGTGCTGAATAAAGGAGTGTTGACAATGACAGAGTAGAGTACTTTTACCGAAGTAATCTGTATGGACTGTTAGGAATGGATTTTGCTTGGACTTCTGAATTTCTAAATTTTAGTGCATTTAAAAATAAAAGCTTTTCTTAGAAACTCTTTTTTGATATTTATTGTTGTTTTACTCGCTTTATATTAATTCTTTATTTTTGGCATGCGGTTTTTACATAAAAGATTTTTTTATTCATAAAAGAGGCTCCGGTCCTCAGAAGGTGTTAGTCCGCCACTCATCATTGATATTATTGAACCCGTACGGCCTTAAAACGCCTCCAAAATAATTAGTTGATCAAAAAGCAAGAATAAGAAAACTCCGATTGGATATTTGGTTTATACTGGCATCAGATGAAAAATGACAGAGAAGATCATAGAAATTGAAAGTGAGACAGTGAGGTGTTGGTTTAAAATGAATTAGTCCCATTCAAAAGTGGCACCAATTTTATTCGTGTCTTATACTTTCTCTATCGCTCTTAAATTTTCCATTAGAGATAATGCATAGAAAATAGACGTTGCTATTCAAAGTGTAGCTCTCTTTTGCATGCTTGAGAATGCGCCAAGCTATTCGATATTTCAGATTGTTTTTGAATTTAAAATTTTTTATCTTTGAGCTGATTGCTGTGAATACAATAGCACTTTTCTACTATATATTCAGGTGGTTGTTTTCGAAATTGAATTGGTTGTGGCTGCATGCATTAAACTTGAAAAATTTTTAATGTATTTGAAATAATTGACGCTGATTTTGACTTGGTTGCTCTTGTTTTTGAAATGGGTGTGCTCGATTTTGATTTGGTTGGCGTTGAAGTTGCTTTGGTTGGTCTTGATTTTGATCTGGATGTAGCTGTTCTTGAAATGGTTGCATAAGAAGTATAAATGCTATATATATGTATATTTGTTTTATAGAGATTATTGAGATTTTGTGAGGGAGGGTTGTAGTTGTAGCTGGGGATAAATTTTATTTTAGAAAATACAATATCCTGGGTAACGAAAAATTTTCAAATTGTAAAATGACTAATAAGAATTCCAATTTGCCATTCACTTTTAAAGTCTGCACAATTATATGACTATTTAAAATATTTCGGAATTAATTTAGTAAAGGATAGTTATCAAAATATTAGTAAAATAGTAGCCCTTTTCTTACAGGAAATTTGCTTTTGAAATTACGTGTTTCAGTTAAACTGGTGCAATATAAACACTCCATGTACCGATTAAAATTACCTTCTTTGCGGAAAGAGATGTTGATGGACAGCTTTCAACTTCCTGGAATAATTATAGAAAAGTCAGTTCTTTCAATACTCATAAGAAAGCCGGTTTTGTACAAGAAAGTAGTGAATTCAGAGATGTGAAATAATTGTTTAAAGACTACCAAAGTACCAATGTTCACACAGAGTTAAAAGCCAAGTGAAGTGGAATTTGCTTTCCGCCTAATAAAGTAATGCAAGAAGTGCTTTAACAGTAGTGCAGATTTCTAGTAGTGAGATGCATTTTTTAATAGATTCACTGAAATGTCCAGTGATATATGAAGTATATTGTAAGAGCTTCAACGTTTTTGGTACAATAACACGGGTGGACACTAAATAAAGAATACAATTATAAACTTACCTGATAACTCAAGCGATGAAGTTTTGTTTGCTCCGGAGGAGCGTTTTTAGCTGCTTTCTGAACTTCTCTCACGAGCTGTTCTAGTTTTGTGTTGCAAATATTCTCCTTCTTCTCCTTACTGGCCATTCTTTTCTTACGAATTAGTGAGCGAACGCGTTCTATGCTCCTCGCCAGTTTTGATTCTTCTCCAACTTCCTAGAAAATTTTATAATATATTATCAAAGAGATTGCAAAAAAAGATAGTATTGATTAAAATTTTTTCACATAAAAACTAGGACTTGCTCGTTGCCAATTATACTTTTGGATGATGATGTTTGCTGATTAGTTTATTGTAAAGTTATAGAACTAAAAAATAAGTACGTAAAATTAGCAGTTGGCAATTGTTTTACAAGCAATGTGTGTGTGTTTTTATGTGGGATTGTGTTTAGGAATGCCTTTGTGTTTTTCTATTTACAATTTCAAAATTCCTCCACTCATAAGTTGTAGCAACGCAGAGAGCTTCCAGGTGTCTTCTGTTTACACTCCTTTTTTAAAGTAACTATGCTTATTATAAGAATATATTCTCAAAATAATTTGGCACTAATGATATTGTGCCACTACTCAATAACAAAAACAAATTGAATATATTCATTCTTTCGTAGAGTTTTACAGGAATTTTACTAACATTTCCATTTTGAGAACAACCACAGCCTTCTAAACTACCAGCCATGAAATAGGGTGTTGGATATGTGTGCAGTAGTGCCATCGCCTACACAAATTAGCATTGGCCTCTTATCTGTTCATTAATAAAAATGTTTGTTTCCATCAATCTACCGCTTAAACAGGGGCGGATCCGGACTTTCGATTTGGGGAGGGGGTCATGGCCTTGTCTAAACTAAACTAAACTAAATTTACATTAGAATTAGTGTATTTGCCTTTGTCTCTTATTAAGATTAAAGCTGGCCAGACACGATAAAACATGTTGACCAACTTAGTTGATCAATTGTCTATACTTCAAGCAAGTTGGTTGGAAAACAGCTCTGCACACGATAAAACTTTACGTTAAACTCAACCAAGTTGATCAACATGCTACACCGTGTATGGCTAGCTTTACGCGCAGCGAAAGTTCCGTTACTGTTTATGTGTAACGCCACATGGTGCGCCTTAGAATTAACTATTTTGCAGGCCAGTTGAATAGAACTTATTCCGACGAGACACACAAAAAAGTCGAAATAAAAACACTGTTTGTTTTAATCAAAATTAATGAGTTTTAATTATGTAGTAGCAATTCACGCACAAACTGTAGATACAAATTAAAAACGTGGAGCCGCGAATGAGATATGCCTCTACTCCGATCTAGACAGCTAGACGTATGTATCTGTAAAAGTTATTAGTAGGGATGTTGCTATGATTGGGGAAGGTAAAAGGATAGATAAAAATGTTTTCAATGAATTCAACAAAAATCAAAAGCTCGATCGTTTGGAAGTTTGCTCTTCATTGGCTAAGAAGGTATCAAACGTTGAACACCTAAAAAACTAGATGATCTTTAAAGTCAAATATCTCGAATAATACATGTAGACTACGCCTGCAGGACACTGAGACAGCGGAGCGCATTCTATGTGACTGTCCGACCTTGGCGAGCAAGAGAATGGCTGTTGCAGGCAGTCCCATGGTTAACCTATAAAAAATGACAAAAGGCGTCGAGGTTAGGGACCTGCCTAGGAAATTTCTGACGTAGACTAACTAAGACGGCCCTTGGCAGAGGGACAAAAAAGGACCAGAAGGCAGAAGTCTGCCTCGATATCCCTTGAACAATTCTATATATAAGGTCAAAAGGAATTATTTTCTGAAAACTTTATAAATTACAACAGGCAATGATTCTAGGACGAAGCGATTTAGAATCGTTTTCGCGTTTTAAGATACCTAAGTTTATTATTGTTATGATTTGAAAATGACTACCGCGGATAAAACCACAAACATTAGATATAGAGAAAAATGACGCTTTTTTGCTTATCCCAGCTAGAGTTTAATTATAAATATACATAAGGCCAGATCTAATCACATTTATAAAGTACATTTATAAAGTACACAAAAATACGTCATACTTGCTTTTGGCGGATGTTTTGAGTATATAAAAGAGAATATATAATAATATTGCCGCATATTTCTGGTGTATTTTTTGTGTTTTTTATTGTCTTTAGTGCTAATAATGGATAAAAAGCCCACTTTAAGCCATCCTTCAACGTGATCCGTGTTAGTGTTGACATGAAGTAATTGCGTTTTGTGTTTATACGTGACGCTGTAATTTGTATTTGTAAGTGCATATCATGGCTTGCAAGTGCTTATCATGGTAGTTGTGAGACAATTTGACGATTGAATTCCCTGTTAGATTTTATGTGAAATTTATCGTTTATCTGTTAAAAGCACTATATTAAGAATATTCTACAGTCTACAACTGAAACATCAACATAAATCTACACATCTAAGGCATAATAAGCTACTAAAACATTAAATTACCTTCTTCTTGAAAATCTGTGTTGTCGGTGCACATAGAAGTGGGGAGACAATTTATTTATTTTTTGTATTCGGTGCAAAATTGACACACAATTAACACATAGAAAAAATAGCGATAAGAGTTAAATAAGTATACATAGTATTATTCTTCATGCCATCTATGTAGAAACGCTTATTAATAAATAGTATATATAATAGTATATATCAATTTATTTCCATTGGATAAGTAAGTAAAATAAAGTTGAATCTATGTATGTATCTCTTAAGCGGTAAAAATTTTACTTATATGGCTGCATCCATGAGTACGTCAGGTTTAGGAAGTGGTTATTATATTTGGAGTTTATTAAAATGCTGTACAGGATTTTAAGATGATTAATATTAATTTTTGATGGTATTCGCAATTTTTTAATAAACGCTTTTATTATAATATAAGTTAATTTAGCAAAAATCAAAATAAAATTCAAAAATTGGCGCTTATAAAAAAAAAATACATATTTATATTCACAGAAATGTTAAAATGTACACTCAAAGCCATATTCCCTTCCGAAAACATTGCTGTTAAAAACATTTATTTTAAAATAACAAAGTTTTCCGTAAAAGTTACCTCTTTTTTTGATTTGAGTTCCTCGGAATTAAAACTGTTGAGCAATAAGGCCAAGAACAAGTTAAGCACCATAAAATTCCCCATAACTAATGTCGGAAGAAATATTGCAAAACACGACGAAGCCCCATTCTAAGAAGATTTAATTATTTTATTTAGCAAGTTAAAATATTTTCAATTTTGATTTGTTACCTCTTCTTCAGCCCTCATACAATCCCAAAGAGGTTCAATCCATTCTCCACATAATATCCGAAATATCATCATAAATGAATGAAAAAAATCGTTAAAGTTCCACCTGGAAAAAGTAGATATAAGTAACTAATTTCCTATAATATTTAGAATTTTAATTTAAGAAAGGGGGAGAAAAATAAACGGATTTTTTATTATTGCTATATTGCAGTAACAAAATAAATACCTGATTATAAGGGGATATTAATTCTACTATATATCTTAGGGATATTTATCTAATTTAAAAGACTGTTTCCTGTTTTACTATTCGAGTGTGCACAGAAATTCTTGCGATTTTAAATAAAATATTTCGATTTTAGTTTTTTTGAAATGTAGATCAATTTTTCTATCTACTACTTCCCATCTTTTAAGCGTCTTTACTTTCGAATCAGAGGAAAACTACACCTCAAGTCGACGTGCTTCAATAATTATTATTTTAGTACTCACCTTGGCACAGGGTCTGGTTCAAACTTATCTGGTGTATAATCTTTCGAAAACAGTTGCATACCAATAACAGCGAAAATATATATGACAATAACTAAAATAAGCGTTAAATTTCCTAGTGCACCTATTGTCGAGATAATAATACTCAATAAGACTTTCATTGTCGTCCAGGACTGAGCTAGTTTCAAAACTCGAAGCTAAAATAAATTCAGGCAAACACATTACTTGTCTTGTATATCATTCGAATTATAACAATCATCTTACCAAACGCAGTCCTCTTAATACACTTAGACCGTCCACAAGCTCGAATATAATATCAAGTAAACTGGCTGAAACTATGATGAGGTCGAAAATATTCCAACCGCATAGAAAAAAATCCTTCGATAGAGCCATTAATTTTATAATGCACTCAAAGGTAAATATCGACGTAAAAACCTAGGGGGGTTTAGTTTAATCCACGTATTGAAAAGTGAAAAATTGTGTATACCTTATTGCCTATGTCTAAAGCTTGTCGAAAGCTCTCACTCATGCCGTGATGTTCCATTGCGAGAAACATCGTATTGAGGACTATACACAATGTGATCCCTAGCTCGAATAATGGATCCTTAACAATCTGAAATGAAATAAAATAAAATAAAATTGCCGTCGGTCATATTAAGCTATAGAAATTTAATTAATTTCATTATACTTTATATAAACAATTTTGGAACTGCAGCCACCCTTCGTAGTCTACGCAGCATTGAACACATCTATCACAATTTCGATCCGGAAGATCATCTACAAAAATAAAGGCAATTACTACAATTCTATTTTCGAAAATAAATACCAAACCTATAACAACAATCTGAGAAGAGTACTCAGGATGCAATGCAAAAACACTGTGTTTTTTTATCCTTGCAATATTTCCATTGCATTTGATTATTCTAACTTCTCGTGGAGACAGCGCTAGAGTTACTGGAGTCATATCTTTTTGCAGCTGAAATCATTTGAAAATTATTATATTTTTGAATACAAACTTTAATTATATCACTTACTTCCACTGTAGATGTATGTACAAGATCAGCACCAGGATCTTGTTCTTCATGGTCATCAACAACTCCCGAATCATCCAGAGATGATTCTCTGTTGACTCCACCTTCACTAGCATTTGAGCTCGCTTGCCTACTTGTTGGCAATAATTGACCTTTGTAGTTAATACCTGTAAAAGTGGTAAAAATGGTTTTCTGGTGAGTAATTGTAATTAAAGTAAATGTAAATGATTTTTTTTTAATTATTACACATTCTCCGAGTTTTCCTTCAGTGTAATCTTGGACATTTTGTAGTTGTTCATCTTAGACAAGTGATCAGGACTTCTAAGTCTGTCACATTTTATGAAATTAGGCTATATTCACTATTTCTGTTTCGTACCCTGCAATTTTCAGCTCAAATGCTTCCAGCACCTTTCCTGTCACATCTCACATCGTTTCTCAAATTATTCTATCAATTAAAACGACTTTCGGGAGCATAGAAGTTTCCACATTTTGTCAAGGTCGGAAGCTATATACCCGAGCTATATTTTGCAAAAAGATCTGAATCTGTTTTGAGAATAGCAATGATAAAAGTATCAACCTGATCATCCATGCTAAACCAGCCTTGGATGAGAAAAGGTATAGAGGCCTAGCATAGGAGCAAAAAGTGCGAAGAAGATATGAGGCTCCTTCGATACGTAATTAGTAACTCGTCCTAACCAAGCAACTATCAGAGGTTCGTTCATCTTTTTACTAAGCAGATATGAATTAGACCCCAAGTCGCGGTAGATTCAGTCCGATCAATATTTATGATTGTTTTGCCTAAAAAGATGTAGGGTAGCGCTGTTACAATATTATTTGGATCGAAATGTACGCAATAAAAGAGCCTTAGGCTAAGTAAGAACTCGTGATCTACAAAGGATTATAGGAGAGCTGTGAGGAGGCGTCTCTTCGGACCTACAAGGCGAGCAAGTGTCCGGAAACAAAGCAGATTTATACTAAAGTTTGCAACAATTTTATCATTGGCAAAGTCAAGTTCGATTTCGACCAAAACATTCGAAGATGGATATTTGCACATCCTAGAGGCAGCGAAGGTTTCGGTCTCATTGAATAAATTTCATGAGAAACTCTATTTAAGTAAGATAGCAGTCATTGTCAACTCATATTGGCACTTTCAAAATCCTTAAATGTTAAAAATATCAAAAGATACCGAGGTTAAAATAAGTCTGCCGTGCTGCGTCGTATCGTTATATGTGAATATTCAAACAAAAATGCCGTAAGATTGGTTGTCGGTGTCGTAACGTGTCGTGTCGTCAGTGTGAATCAAGTATAACACGTTGTTACAATTATAACACTTCCCGCAATACTGGTATAGGGAGCTAGTTCGCTTGGTGCACAGTCAACGTGGCAGTAGTTCAGTGTGAAATAAATATATCTTTGTCAATTGTAGCAAAAAAAAAAGAATATATGCAGCTAAAAAAATTGCATAGTGGCAAGCAAACTAACTTTCGCTATAAGTCCCGTTAAGTAAATAAACAAAAAAATTACAACAAAATTACAACACTCATTTAAAAAGGGTTTTTTTTAGCAAAAAAACAAAGATTACGAAAATATACGTCCACCTCGAAGCACACGCGCCTGTCTAATATGTAGTGAATCGAGTGCACCTGAAATATTTAAAGTGAAGCCAAAAGTTTCTTAACGTCGCATTTTTTCACGATATTGATGTGGATCACTGTTGAATATATTGATCTTAATCAAAATGTTTTTTCATTTTTGTATTTATAGATTAGCATTCATTTTTGTTACTCATATTTTAATTTCACTTATCACTAGATCTATCTTTTCAAAACTTCATTTTATGGTACTTTATTGTGCAGAAATATACAAATAGAACAAATTACCACATTATTATTATTTTTCTCTCGGCTTTGTTAAAGAAAGTTATTGACAGATTTACAATAAGTGGCTCTCTCAAATAGTTTGTATCAGGAAGTTAAAATTTATCGGCGAAAAGCTCGATAATAAGGAATTAGGGAATGCTTCCCGAAGCTAGAAGTATATAATTAAGAATATTCGACAAATCTTCATTGAAAACAAATTTCCCCAAAATATAAAAAATTAATTTTTTGTGAGTTTTCATAAGTTTGTTTGCTGCGAACCTGACTGTATAACCCCTTCATGCGGCATACGTGCATCAACTATGTCTCACACATTCATCAGGCAATATTCCGCCTAATTATGAATTTTGTGAATACAAAATCTCAGATTAACAGTCAAAAGCTGACAGATTTTGAGTGATTTTTGATTTTGATGATAAAATTATAGAAATCACGAGAGATTCGAGTCCTATACTTATGATGTAATAAAACTTCCTTATTTAGAAACTTATTACTGGTGTGTGATAGTGTGGACTACACCTTGCAAATATAATAATCTACTCACCTGGATGCAGCATATTTGGATTTTTGGTTTGAGTATCTTGAAATGCTATTCCTTTTGTGCGTTGAATCGCGAGGGCTTGTGGCCGAACGCAACTATGTCTAGGACTTGGGCTCGGACTAGGAGTTACAGATCTATTTTTACTCTAAAAGAAAAAAAAAGATTAGTTTTTATATTTGAAGTATGCTTTGAGATCATACTTGGCCATTTCCGTTATTATTGTTCCCACCTTCTTTCCCCTTTTTTCTTTTTCGTGTCTTCTTTCTGGAGTAAGACGCTAAGAGTACACCTTTTCGTGAGTCTATTTTCTTTTTGTAGTGTTTATTTAATTTTTTCACACTTAAAATGGACGGGTCGAAGCTAAACGTTGAATCGTCTCGATGATCCAACAAGTCTTTTTTTCTTTCCTGTAAATTTGTAAATTTGAAAATTTTGAAGGAATTGGTCCTATTTACATATAAACAATTGAGATATCTTTCTCACCTCATTTGTGATTTCCGCTTCTTCCTCGTAACTTAAGGCTACTACGGCTAACATCAAATTAATTAAATAAAACGAACCAAAAAACACAACCACTGTAAAAAAGGACACACTCATAGGACCAGATGTGGCTAGTATCTATAAAGTGGATACATTAATCGATTTAACTAATTACTTTAAGGGGAAGTCACCATGTTGTACACGTTCTCCCAGTAGTCGAGTGTGATAAGTTGAAAGGTTGTTAGCATGGACCACATGAAGTTGTCGAAATTCGTATATCCATGGTTGGGATTTTCTCCCACACAAAGGCACGTATATCCTGTACCGTAAAATTGTTGTTAATATTGATCTTTAGCCTATACAAAAAATTCCGTTTACCAACTGGACAATGCCTAGCTCCTGTTAGATTTCCACAGAGCATTGGCAGTTCCTCCACGTCGTACAGCCAATTATCGGTATCATTTATCCAGCTGCGAAAAAAGTTTGATTTGGTTCAGAGGGTTTCATCCTTTGAGAGATCGTACAGACGTTAATTAGGATAATATTTTCTACTTGTCATATTGAACGAGATAAGTGAAGATAATAGATGAAACAGTAGAAAAAAGCAGTTCTGAGGTCTTGGACAGACAATAGCTAATCAAAATATGACATCGGTGATTAATGTTCGACAGACCTCAGTCAATTGCTTCATTAATTTATTTTGATATTACTTTTTGCAGGATGATGGAATTAAGTTCATTGATTAAGTTTTTGCGGATGATTCTATCATTTCGGTCGTTTGTGAGAAACTCGTCTTGAAAATGTGTACGAATCTGGAACTTGAACACTTTTGCATACAACTTTTTTCTGTTTATTTTGTTTCAAGTATTAAGACAACTTTTTAATTGTTTTCACCTGGGATTTATTATTTTTCCAACTATATGCAAATCAAACAGGAAAAAATGCGTATAAAGTTATAAGCAGGGCAAAGAAAATGTAAAATTTATTACATGTGCACATTGTCGTCTTTGGTTTGCATATATTAAAAAAGTAGCAAACACATATAAAAAACAACTAAAGGGAATCGTAACTTCACCGGTACCCTAACTGTCATTTATAGCGAGCGAGGGAAAAGTATTGCTTTGATTTGTAAGTCAAAAATCCAGTTTTAACGTTCTTTGCTTTAAACTAAAAAACTAGCAAAATTAGCAGATACTCTGGTTGTAGTTCTTCTTGAAACGGTTGCATTTGAAATGTAAATGCTATAGATAGTAGAGAGAGGGAGATATTTGAATGACGATTTTTTAAAGCACCCCCCGAAGACAGCAAGAAACGTAAAAACCCCCATACACGGTCGTCTGATTATGTAAAGGGTGACTTAAGGGCGTTGTATGCCATTAACTGATGACGATATGTTTCCTTTCTAGCCCAGGACAGGAAATGGTGCTGATGTTGCCGAATTTATCCAGAATTTTCTTCTTATTTTTCATACTCGCCTTGGGAGCGATGAATCAAGTAACATAATTTCGACCCAGTTAATATTGTTAGCAATGTTTTTAGTAGCAAAATACGTGTTGAAGTAAGGACATAAGATACAGATATAGACAATGTTTTCAGAGTGGCATATATCTTAGAAATGAAACTATCTACGTGATTGTTCCATGTTAAAGTTTGATTGAATATAACACCAACAGTTTTGGTGGGATTATTATAACCTCGTTGTTCATAGAGATATTAGGGTATCAGGACGAGTCAATTGAAGTTTTGTAAATAATTATCGCATTTGACTTAGATGTATTCAGAACTAATTTATTTTGGACTTTATAAACATAAACATTTCTTAGGTCAATATTCAAAAAATTGGTCGCCTTCGCAACCAAACCCTTGAGTCTGGAAATATATAACTGCAAATCATTGGCGTACAGGTTATAAGGTCTGATCAAAAGTTATATCATTAATGGAAATTGCGAATAATAAAGGTCCCAAGGTAGATCCATGTGGAACGCCACTGAAAACAGGTATTAAATCGGAGCTTCTTTCTCCCCAACAAACTCACTGCTGTTGACCTGTTAAGTAAGATCTTATAAATTTACAAGCAAAATTTGAAAAGTCAAATTGAGCAACAACTTTATTTAATAGAATAGTATGATCAAATTTGTCAAACACCTTGTAAAATCCAAAAAAATTTATTATGGTCCATCTCTTAGTGAGTATTTTTTTTATTTTATATTACGAAGGCCAGCTATGCTTTATTTTGAAGTCTGACTGGTAGGATGACAAGAAAATATTCTCCTCAATAAAGTAAGATATTTGATTATGCAATAGATTTTTAGATTCTTTAAAGAAAAAAGAGAGGATGGAAATAGATTGATATTGCTGTGTGCCTGTGGGCATCTATTAAACGATCTCTTTTCTTTTCCCATTAATGGTAATGTAGTTTATTCCTGTGTATCATGAACATTTTCATGAACATTACAAACATTTGCATCTAGGGCATAAAAATGAAGTTGACATTTTTCCTTAAAACTCCACTCTTTCGAGATATTCCACCGCTCCTTTATCCTTTGTGTACTCCACATATATTGTAGTTTTTATATTGTAAACAAGAAAAGAAGCTATTATGGGTTTAGACCAATTATCTTATAAATTCTTGCCTGGGGCAGGGCGAATCGCGTTGAGTTTAATGCATCCAAAACTCAAAGCTATCTGGTTTCCTTTGAAAGATCTCTAAACCCCCTCCTCCTCACTTCGTCAATGGGATGAGTATTTCAAACTCTCCTAATTATTTGAATAATTACTAATAATAGGAAATTATTACAAATTCGATGGGGTAGGGTTTTTGTTTCAAAATCATCATCGAAACTGATCATGTCATTTATTTTATTTATGCAACTGAACAAAAGATGGAAGCACTGGGTGATGAAAAACTGTTGTAGCTATTGGTGGTACCTTCAGTTCATACTACGTTAAAAATAACCCTCTCAAGACTACTTCTATTAACTACATAAGTAGCTCTCCAGTACCGCGAAATTTTTAACTACATACGTTCGAGTTTGCCAAAGTCAATGTCACTTTGAAAAAAAAAACGCATTTAAGCAAAGAGGGAAAATTCGGATATAAGCTATGAAAAGGATAACGAAATGTGAAAATGTGAGACTGGCTAAATTAGAAAAAGACACAACATTAACGACATGATAGAAAATTGAATTGCTTTTGAAAATTTCTCCGGCATCACTGGCTAAACCAACTTGACGTCTCAAATCCATGGCTTGCAAATGCCACGTTACAAATTCGAGATAAGTCGCGACTTGCCACTCCTCTTTATACTATCAGAACGACGCCCTTATTAGCCTTATTTCTCCTGGTCCTCTATTCGGACAATATGTTCTAACCATCGCAGGTTTTATATAACTTATAATCGTTATCCCAATATCTTCTATAATCTCGCATTCATGCTTTGTCTAAATACATCAGTATTATCTCGGATTTTGCATAGATGGAGTACAAAACTAATCGCCCAAAGGCCGCTAAAGCTCTTATACTTTCTTTTCTCAGAATTCACGCTTCCAACCTATGTTTTATAGGACACGCAGCTTAAGTTATGCAAGTTCTTATTACCCTGTGTCTTTTTCTCAGGTATCTTTTTTCGATTTGGTCGTGTATCTTCTTTTTAAGTTTTGTATGTTGGCTGGTGCAAAGCACTGCTCCTTTGAGTCCGTAAGGTCGTCATATCTCTGGACGTTATTATTTATTCTTGAAAGAGGCGCTTTAGAGTGCAATGGCTGATCAATGATTGTATTCGCGAATTATTCTGGTGTTAAAATCGTTCAAAACTATTGTTATATCGTGCGTAGACTCCCCATTTAAAATCCTCTTTAGACTGTTATAAAAAAGAATCTTGAAATCTTTTGTAAGCGCATGTACTCTAATGAAGGCGACCTTAGATTATCTATTTTTCATTAATAGAAACCGAATTACCTCTTTTATAGGTTACAAGCTCTTTTAACCTCACAATATACGTTGGCTTGTATATTACAATCTGAATATAATATACGTTCTAAAGTACTGTGTAGCAGAGTTTAACCTATAATCCCTGGACTCACGGCTGAAAACTCATTA
>QYTT01094615.1:26044-36737 GCA_006980735.1 Dasypogon diadema
GTTCCAATAAATCCATGTATTGCATACTTATTGGGTGGCAAACACCGAACTTAACACCGGAGTTACCCAGGAACGCAACCCCAAAGTAATGAACACAACCCCGAACTGATGCGCATCAGTGTTGCCATTATAAAATTTCAAGAAAAGCTCGATGAAACTCCATATAAAAAAAGTGGCTGAAATACGGAACCAGGAGCTTTCTTTGTATAATTAATATATAGATTAAGAGTGTTTAACGGAAAGATTTTCTAATTTGACAGGACGCCATTTTTGCTTTTATGTGTCATCCAGTGCAAATGTGACAAATGTATTATGTAGCGTTATTCAATAAAATAACGTATTTTAATCGTAAAAACATTTTATCAAAATCAGTCATCCATTTTGGTGACCATGCGAAATTACGTGAGATCTTTAGTCGTAATAAAATAATCGTTGCTGCAGGTCGAGTGGGGCATTCAATTAGTACCCATAAAATGGCTAAAATGCGTACCTACTTTTCATCAAAAATATATTCTTTCTTGATATCACCTTAGACACAGTCTAAATGGAAAATTGAAAGCGTTTAAACCAAAAAACAATCTTAATATATTTTTCAAGTGAATATATCGAAAAAGAAGTAACTTTGATTCTCTGCATTGTACCCAATTTTCAAGCAAATTACTTCATGTTGCTATTTTCTTAATCTATATGTAGTGGCCGTCAAAAGGTATGGACAGGTTTTGAATTTTTAATTTCGTTGTCAAATTATAAACTTTTGAAAATTTAAAAACTTAAAATTTGGTCTACACAAATTCATTTACACATAACAAATAACAATTTGTTGTGGACGCCTTCGGGGTCCTGTCACATTTGTCAGGATACCCAAGATATCAACTGCCCGGCCCGAAGTTGGGTATAATTGGTTCGGCCGGATTTCTTATCATATGGCCAACCCAGAGTAAAAGAAAAAGAAATAAATTCCTACGCTACTACCACCAGTGACGAGATTAGATCAACCTCGGTGGAAGTGCGATAGTGAACTTACGTGGGGAAATTATCCGCAAACTGTTCAGTGTACATTTAAAAAGAAAAAGTGACGAGTGAGGACGGCATAAAAAGGAGATATACTTGTGCAACTCCTGTTCGAGGGCCACGAGATTACTGGGAGGTAATTGAAAAGTCACCAGGGGGAAATTACACTGGTAGAATTCCTCTTAACAAGCCGTGATTTCTGCCCATGGGGATAGTTACGCACAGTTTTGCGTCTTGATATAAACGCATTGAATATAGGAAATCGGTAAACCATTCACTCGTAGACGTCCCACCGCTCGCAAGCTAGCCAACTAATAGAAGCGAAAGTAAAGGGGCATCAGCACGAAAGGAATCAAGACAAAATCCAGGGATGACCTCGACCGGGGTAGGTACTGAATCGGGAAACACCGAACATAATCTAAATTAATCATAACCCCTGCGAATAGGATTGGAAGAGAAGGAGCGTGCGACAGGCTGAGGTCGGATCCCGAAAAAGGATTGTCTAAAGGACGTGACATACGAGCTGGACAGGAAGTACGGGTTCCTCGTGTATTAGGCAGTATCCTGATCAACAGCAAGCGCCTCGTTAGTAGCAGCAACAAGGGTAACGGTTCCTTTGTCAAGGTGAAGTAACTTAAAAGAAGTTCAAGCGCTCCATGAAGGTCGGTAGAAAGTTGATAAATTGATTTGATTCTTGATATTTATTGCTGTAAAAACAAACGCGATTGAATCTAGTTGCCGGGCATAACACGAGGCATTAGGCGTTAGAGTAAATTCCTACCAAATTTGTGAAGTTAGTTTATTTTGTTAGTCAGCTTTACTGACCTATAGTCTCCCCTCCCCAACTCTATCTGGGCTAGAACGGAAACTCATTACTACTATTATTAAGAACAGGCTGATGAAATAACACATTTTTACACAAATGTTCCCTCTATATCCATCTCGATTTCCTTTGGTAGCACGGTACTCGTCACCGCCAGATGAGGAAGAATTTTCATGAACTTAAAAAGTTTTCAAGTCCTTTTGTCTGGTTTATCCTTTATAATTACATGGTCGTTCCAACTGAAAAGAGTTTTCACTTGGCGAATATAAAAATTAATTAAGTTTACCGTGCCCACAGGCGTGTTTCGTGACACAATCGCACCTCTCTTAACTGCCAACATGCAAAATATTTTCCACTTTGCCCTTCTAGCGTCCTGAAAAAAATATCAAGTGGTGTAACAAGTACGTCGGGTTGCCTTATTCAGGACTAATGAAACGTCAAGCATTGATTCAGTCTACTGAAAGCAGCCTCCGTTTATTTTGTATTCGTGCATAGTGCTCCCTCAATTGCAATTTTCGAGTAGATTTCCATTTAATAGCTCCACCTTGAGGAAAACTTTTAACTTCTTTCGTGCAACAGTGTGCTGTTATCGTCACATTAAAAGCTTTTTGAACATTATGAGAATTGAGCTGAAAAGCATTTTATAAAAGTATTTTATGTAATTGCAAAACTCTAATGAAATTTCATAAACTTTGAATGGAATTTGAGCATAAAAGCGAAGTTCAGCACTCTATTTTTCTCCTAAGCGTTCAGATAAGTATGGAAGAACCGTTTGAATTTATGGGGAATTTGTATTGACATGGTTCTGAAATGTAAATTGTGCTGTTTGCTTTTCCACTAAATCAATTATCGTCTTTTTACTTGATTACATGGTTTTCTGAATGTACCAATTATATACTCAGCCTCGTTGGTCATTATTTTGCCACTAATTTTGTAAACTGTACAAACTGTATCAGAAAGCGTTCACAAAAATGAGTGAGGAAGGTAAAAATATTTGATTAATCCAATAAATCAGTTGGAAAATTAATTGTTTATATATTTCAGATATTGTATACGTTGTGCCTTACGAGGGATGAGATGAGGAATACCGCGAAAATTGTCAACTGAAATAAAGGCGTGGAGAAACTAAATTTTTAATAAATTTAGTGGAGAAATATGACGAAGAATTCGAAGCAAAATTGAAGAAACATGTATGGAGGAATATTGCCGCCGAAATTGAAAAAGAAACCAATTCTTCCTCATCTTCATGAATTAATTCGTAAAAAAACACCCACAGCTAAAGCATAAAGTTTTTTCTTATGATCTGCCATTTTACTGCCCATTTTTAAAGTAGCTACAATCTATAGAGCTATACAGTTGCGCGTTCTAACAATTATCTCAAACAGTTTGAAGTAGTGATTCGGAAAGTGAAACGATTTTGCCTAGAAAAGTCAAAATGTCAAAAATTGTAATTGTAATTGCTGTAATATAATTTTTAACAAAAGATGGATTAATTTCCTATGAAGATCAAAGATAGGATGGATCTATGGATGTATGGAGAATTTTCGATGGTTAAACATTGGTCAAGGCTTTTTTGCTGGGGGCGGGAGTCAATTGAAGAATATCCACGCTCTGTAGAGTCAGGAACAGTAGTTACGCAGAATAACATGGATTTGGTCGAGAAACTTGTTTTGACGGACCGGCGGTTAAAAGCCAATGAAATCGTAGAACAAACTGGTATATCGAAAACAAGTGTCCTCCGAATTCTTCATGAGCATTTGTATTGTATGTGTATTGTATATGATAAAAATCAGCGCAAAATGGGTTAAGTGTTGTCAGCAATTTTTGGAGTTATATAAAGGCGACGTAGATAGTGTTGTCCATAGCATTGTGACAAAAGATCAAACTATGATTCTTTGCCATGATCCTTTACCCAAAAGGGATTCAATGGATTGGCATCGCCCTGGAGAACCAGTGCCGAAAAAGGCGAAGGTTACGCAAAGCATCAGAAAGATCATGGCAACAGTTTTCTAAGATACTGAAGGTATTCTGCTGCTGAACTTCAAGGAAAGTAATACCGTTGTAAATGCCATATATTACGCTGAACTTCTACGAAAGATACGTAAAGGCATTGTCGAAAAAAGGAGAGAAAAACTGTCCCGAAAAGTACTGCTCTTACACGATAATGCGCCCGTACACACTGCTGCTATTTCAATGGCTGTTGTAAGGAATGCGGCTTCGAAGAATTAGATTATCCACCTTAAAGTTCAGACTTGGACCCAAGTGATTATTTTTTATTTGACAAACTAAAATCGGATTTGCGGGGAAGAAAGTTTAACTCCGACAAAGAAATCCATGAAGCGGTTAGGCAGTATTTTGAACACAAATCTTCAGGCTATTAATTTAATTGTATTAAAGCATTTATTAAAAGGTGTGAAAAATGTGTTGAAATAAAGGCAGCATATATCAAGAAATAACCACTGTCTTTTTCCTCTCTTATCTCTCCTTCTATTTTAGGCCACGAAGACTTGGACCACACTACGTATAATCCTTGAATTTCAAACTCAGAATTCCATTGGATTGAGAGTCTCTCTATACTATACTATAAGTTTGTATAAATATAGCCGATGTTTTTAAAGAAGTTGCCTAGGATAATACCGACAGGTACAGCAGGGTTAAGTAAACTAGAGTTATAAAAACATAATTATCTATACTACTGTATGCATGCAAAAATGTTTCTATAACTTTTTATTATAGAATAAGTTTCGATAAGGATATACAATTAGGTAGAACCAAGGAACTGAACATAAATAGTGCAGTGACAGGGTTAGTTAGTCATTTATTAAGTGAAATAAAAGACAAATTCATAGAAGTGTATTTTCTAACCTGTAAACCCGGATTCGCGAATGTAACAATATCTTTCCTTTACATACCGTAAACTACATTCTAATATTTTCAAGGAATATTATTCTTAGACAAAAAGAGGTGGTATCATTTTTTCATTGCGATGCACGGTAAATGCTATATTTATATCGATGGAATTGGCAGATTTTATAGTTGAAGATTTACTAAAACAAATAAATTGGAGAAATCGTGGGTTTACAGGCAGAATGCACTAAGTGAATTTTTCTCAATATTGAGTTTTTATTGCTAGAAGGCAGTAAGAAACTATATTTATACTAGCAAAATATCATAAGTCAGAAGTAAACATATTTCCGGATGTCGACACCATTTAATTTAATTAAATTAAGCCTAGAAGATCCTTGAGACGCAAACTCTTTAAAGTCGATTTTTTTAAGGTATTTCCTAAGCTCAGGGGACAACCCTATGATACTCACAGCACAGCTTAAGCGGAAGGAAATTAGGGAAGATGTACTAAATCTTTCCGACAATCTTCCTCACATAAAACTCTTTTTTCTTCATTAGTTAGAAGTATTACTGGAGTATGGTTCAGTTGTTTGGAACCCGTTTTACTCTATTTATTGCCAAAAAATTAAATCTGTTCAACGTAAATTTACTCGCCATTTGTTATTCAAACTCAAGGGTTCCCACCTCGACTATAATGAAAGGCTTAGCAAACTTTCAATGTTATCACTACAAGCGCATCGTTCCTACCTTGACCAAATCTTTCTATATAAACTCTTACATGGCTACATCTTTTTCCCGGAACTTTTATCTAGACTTAATATTAACATGCCGACTCGACAAACACGTCAGCTTATTACCTTCAGGATTGATGTACCAAGAACTAATATCCAATTTAAATCTCCCCTTGTTAGGATGCCGCAAGCCTACAATGTTGGTGACGGCATAGCGTCCTTTAAGCGTAAACTCATGAACAAAACAACAGCGTTGGAAGATTTTTCCATTTTAAGATAAGAGCTTTAAACTTTCGAGCTTTCCCATTTATAATATTTTTCCTCCCCTTGTCTTGTTTGTTGTTTTTCTTATTTTTTCTAGTTAATTGACTTATTTATGTATGCCATCCATAGTTGTACCATATTTTAATATTGTTCCTGAATTAATGTTAATTATTATATTTTCTATATATATAATGTTAATTCCATTCTTTTCTTCTATTGTATAGTATATTTTCTTTTAAATAAATAAAGAGGAGATTGGGAAATTTTTAACTGACAAATGTTGCAAGTAAGTCACAAATTTTGGCACTAAATTTTTGCAAGTACAATTCTTGTCAGGAGAATTACCTCAACCACTGGTACTCACATAAATTGCTGCGCGCCCTGCATAGATTTCGCACCCACGCTCACAGAGGAGAAAATCTGCTCACATCTGACATGCGTCTTAGCCTGCCCGGTCATCGACGTGGGACTTATAAACGCATCAAGTAAAAAACTATGTTGACTCATTGCCTTATTGTCCAGTAAAATAAAGTATCACACGTATGGAAAAGTAGATGGCCGCTAATTTCTCAAAGCAATATGAACCACTAATTTTATTGATTTCCAATCTCATTCAAATGCAATTAGTTTATGTGGTTGTTTACTTGACAGGACAAAATTGTTTACATGCCCTCATTTTGTGCGGACAACTAAAACTTCTCGTACTGCTGGTTAATTTGCTGTCGATAATTAATCTGAATTATTCCAAACTGCAATCTGCTTGTAGATGAGATTTTCATTGTGCCTGGAAAAACGTATGTCAACGAAAGCTGGATTGCAAATTCCTGATTTGTCTCAGAATGTAAATTGGGTACGGATCAGAAATTTACATTTTATGGCGGACCTTTCGTGGTACGTATATAAATCTCATTTGCGTAAACACGATCTGTGTCCATGAAAAGCACATATCGTTTTATGCAAATACTTGAGGCGAACTAGAACCAAACCATATTCATTTATTAGAACGGCAGATGTTCGTTGTCTGAGTCTTCAAAATCATCCTTTGACCTTTGGTCTTATAAACGTAATTTGAGAGGTGCTCAGAAGAGGGCAAACATATATTTCCATATCCAGGGTAGAAATGAAAAATCATTCTAATTCCTGTTGTTGGCTGGCCATTCGTCCAATCGATTCAAACAATCAAATCAACCCAGACAAACTGTTGACCTGATAAACAAAACTCTGGGCGGAGAATATTGGGATGCGATTCTAATCAGAGTTTTTTGCGTAAATATTTGCGCTCTGTTCATGTGCGAAGAACAGGCAAACAGGAATTATGTGCTAACAATTCACCAAATATTCTGTGTTGGGGTTGATTCTTCTACTGATTGCAAATTTACACATACACCGTTCGTTGAAGTGATGAGCTCCATTTTTCCTAACAAGTTCAATTAGTTTCTCATCTTCCATCGCACCAGCAGTGTTCACTTTACATTTTTACGTCCGTATTCACTGAAATTTATCTTTGGCGACGATATAAAAAATGACGTTACGGTTATGGTCGTGTCGGCCGGTACCTCGACGGAAATTTGTGAATTGAAGCAACCTAATTCTCGCGAAATCAATTAGAAAACGTCGTGTTCTGCTTCAGTACACTACATCGTCGTTACAATACGTTACGTCAATGCGTAAATCGGCCTTTATGGAGCAACAGATATTGCTGGAGTGGTTTTAAAATCGGCAAGGTAAATTGTTCTATAAAGAGGGGGAGAAGGTGTACTTAAGTACAGTAAACGAACTTACTATAGTTTTATAAGTAAAAACTGATGGTGTTTTTCTTTCTAAGGACCAGTTAGATTTTGAAAATAGCAGCCCGCTTTTAAATATATTGTTACACTGCGTGCTTTGAGGAATTGCGGTGACCTGGAAGAGGGAAAGATGAGCGATAATTTTGTTTGAAACGAAAGTTCAACTGCTACGTGTTGTCCACTACCAATTTAGCATAGAAGTACTGTGCGGCGAAACGGGTTGACGCAATTCTTGCAGATTCACCCCTGAAAAGTACAAAAGTATTTATCTATAGTGAAATCCCTTTAAAAATTCTAATTGAGGAAATACTTACTTGGTCCAGTCGTCTTAAGACACTAAATTTGAGAAACCCCACTTAACCTATACACTGAAATTGCCACACAAATCTCGTTATATATTTGAAAGTCACGTAACCCGAAGCAGCAGAAAACGACTATCCTGATATAGAAATAGAAGGAAATATGTTTTTTTTTGAAAATTTCCGAGGTAGCTGTCAAAATTCGTAAACCTCGAAAATTTACCTGAAACTGAATTTTCCCAAGAGAATGGAGATGGTCCCCGAATTCCTCGATTATTAAGGAATAAAATTTAATGGAGAAATGTTTTTTTGAAAAGTGAACCGATTTAGCCCGTTTCCAGAAGTTTTCCAAAATAGGGGCCGGAAGTCGCAATATTGGGACACTTGTAATAAAAGCTTCGGTAGGTGAAGCGTGACTTTCACTTTTTAAAGAAGGTTAAGAGTGACAGCACCAGTAGAGATACGAAACGGAACAAAAAAAGTTTGAGGGTGATTAGGAAAATTAGAAAAAAAAGTGAAGGAGGAAAGCGCGGAGAAATTAATATCAAAGGAAAAGTCGTCAAGGTCAAAGGAAAAGGAGACGTAAGAGAAAAGGGGAAAAGAAGGACTGGAGGATTCCTGTCGGAGTTGGGGTTGAGAAAAAGTTGAAGGCATCTGGACTAGGGAACCATCACGTCTTTGCAGAAGGTCGAGTGCGACAGTAAAAGATAAGTTCTTTGTTGCATTTTTCCCCTTTTTTCAGTTAACCATGTTTCTTTCAATTATTTTGCTTTTGAAAAAAATTTCGCGCTACCTAGTTCGCCGCATAGCTCGTTAAAAATTTTCTGGATTTGTTTTGCATAGTAGTTTAGATTGTGTTACGAAGTGGATTATTTGGCAAGTAAGAAGTAGAAGTAAATAAATTGTAAGAGCGATTATCCGGAGTGTTTCCATGAGTTCGCGGACTCCAGGTAAAAACCGCGTGGCGCCCAGACAGGTGTTCGAGGCCCTCGCTTTCTCTCCATCGCTAGCCGGGCATCGTTGCCCACAAAAAGGGTGCGTAACAATATTACGTATGTATTAGGTGTTTGGTAAACAGCTTAGATTATCCATAATACATTAAAACGAGAGCTTTTAGTGCAGTAGATTTAAAAAATAATGTACGTTGTGGAAAAAACAAAAACACTCTTCCTTTTATTGTTCATAGAAAAGGACGCATACTAGGTACGGTTTCGAAACCGGTAATCTCGAAAACCGAGGTAGGTGGGTACATGCTTTATAACAAATTGGGAAAATTTGGAGAAATAAGGAGAGAGTATGTTAATTATAGTCAGTGCAGTGGTATAGCGTAATTAGTTGACGTTCGTGTGCAACCAATATTTTGACGCCCTTCAAGATACTCATATGAGAAATTAAATAAAAACAAACACAAAGCAATATAAATTTAAAAAATAATAATTAAAAATAACATAAAAATACTGCAGCACCCCCAACCAAAAGTCCTTTCTATCAAAAACATTTATAATAATGTCGTAAATCCAACTTCTCTGTGTGCAAAATTTTCAACAGCAAAGCAAAACTCTTTAATCAAATTTAGCTCATTCTAGCTCAGAGTGAGCCCTAGCATCACTTAGCATCATGAAATTTACACATTTTATTATACTTCAACGCACAGACACTTTTGAAATGACGTCACTTGAATATTTCAAGCATAGAGTTTTTTAAACCTTCAAAACATTTGTCAAAAAGTAATTAGTGATTCTTCCATCAACAAACACTGGTGGGCCACGAAACGAAGCACATTGAAGTCAAGCCAAATCAATGACACATCTCAGCAGAAATTTCGAGTCTCCGTATTGATAGCTCCGTGAAGTTAGCACCTCTAAATTAGAATTTCACAAAATAAAATTTTAGGATTTATTTACTTAAGTTTTGCCCAACCAATAAATAATTTTGCCCACCACAACCACTAGTGGCAATCACTTTTAATTTTTTCCTTTTCAAGTCCTCCAAAATGCAGCCGACATAAAAAAGACTGCATTTGATAAGTGGCCCCATTTTGCTACCAAGAAGAGTATTATGACGCGCTGTCCATTTATTTATTGGTATCAATATAATTCTTTTTTATATATCTAGACACTTAATTTTTTGAAAATATTAGTAAAAGAAACGTCTCGAAAACCCCTGCTGTTGTTATCCTATCTAAATTATACATATAAACATATATTTTTATATAAAAATTGTAAAAGACAAAAAAATAATACAAATGTATATAAAGACACCAAAAGACTGTAAAAAGGAACATGAAAAAGGACAAAAAACTCATATAAACCTGACATAATATGAATAAGAAAAAAAGGACTGCACAAATTTTGACAAAAATTGAAAATGTGAAATAGTATAAGAAAACATTTCAAGCCAAAAGAAAAAGTACACAAAAAGGGGGGGCTCCACTAATTTTGAATTTAAAATCGCTAAAAAACAAAGAAAACCCAAACGAACGGTACATTTTTTATACTAATATTATAGTAAAGACTTATCCCTTAATAAGCACAAGGCTGAAATATTTTATGTTTACACTATCCTTATAGAAAATTCATATAAAATAAACTATGGGAAACTCAAAACACGGATTTTCTTGGATATTTTCTGTTATTACTTGTTATTCACATCACTAGTTAATTTTAATTATTAGAATACACAATTCAAATTTGTTTGAAAAAGTATTCAGAACGGATTGACTCTGAATTTTTTTGAATTTTTTTCAAATTTGTTTGAAAAAGTATTCAGAACGGATTGACTCTTAATATGTAGAGCTGTACGTATCTGCATTGTGTTTCAACACTAACACATATTAAGTTCAGCAAGGAAAAATTAAAAATTGTATCTAATATACTTACGTTCGTCATTTTCACAACAACTATTTTCTTCTGTTCTTGCTGAAATCTATTT
>QYTT01094615.1:36757-55119 GCA_006980735.1 Dasypogon diadema
CCTTAATAAGCACAAGGCTGAAATATTTTATGTTTACACTATCCTTATAGAAAATTCATATAAAATAAACTATGGGAAACTCAAAACATGAATTTTCTTGGATATTTTCTGTTATTACTTGTTATTCACATCACTAGTTAATTTTAATTATTAGAATACACAATTCAAATTTGTTTGAAAAAGTATTCAGAACGGATTGACTCTTAATATGTAGAGCTGTACGTATCTGCATTGTGTTTCAACACTAACACATATTAAGTTCAGCAAGGAAAAATTAAAAATTGTATCTAATATACTTACGTTCGTCATTTTCACAACAACTATTTTCTTCTGTTCTTGCTGAAATCTATTTCTATTCTACTTACTGTGTCCTACATTAAAGCTGGAAGCTTAACATTTTGTTATTTTCAACACTTTATGAGACCCGCAAAAAAGAAATATCAAATTGTTTACAACCGTTTAACTCAGAACTCAACTCAACGATCAAGGCTTAAAGCGAGCTCTTCACCAAAGTGGTATTCAAGGGTATTTTCATTGAAAACTTAAAAATTATGATCTTCCTTTTGTTGGGATTATTTCAAGGTAACATTAAATTAGTGAAGAATCACATCTGATCCGAAGCGTAGAGGAAACTTAAATAAAACGGTCGGAAACTTTTACCTTAAAACGATCCCCACAAAAAGAACTTTCAACGCCAGAACAAAGCAATAATCAGATCCAGATGGATATTCCAGTACTGGTTCCAGCCAAAGAACATCTACTATTATTTTTGTAGTGTAACAAAAAAGTAAATAATTTTTAAATAACGATTTTTAAATTCTTTTTATTGTAGTACAATAAAATTTGTGACAGTAGCACACACTTTTTAATGGCAAAATGTAGTAGATTTACTACAATTTGTAATAAAAATTACATCACATGTGAACGCAACTCGCAATTCACCATCTTAGCTACCATACGACATCTGATGGTAGGAAATTTTCCTAGAGCGCAGAATCTGAAATGTTGGCAGCAGTGCTGTATTTGCATGTGAAATACAAAATGGAGGGTATTTGTTCTTTCGTTCTCGAACTGTTGTAGAGTGAGGAGTGGACGCAGTTGTTCTGCTGAAGTTCTTTTAAAAAGCAATCAAAAATGAGAGCAAAGGTAAGTTTCAGTATTGAACTGGTTAATATTAGTGAAAATATGTGGTGTATTTGGATTTTTCATATTTAAGAAAGTTTCAGTGAATTTGAGGTAACTAAAACGTGTTTTATTTTGCAGTGGCGTAAGAAGCGTATGCGGAGGCTAAAACGTAAACGCAGAAAGATGCGTGCAAGGTCCAAGTAAATTTGCAGTTGTAAGTACATTATTTTTAATTCCATAGTGCTTTTGCGATCATTTGGGTATTTTCAGGAAACTGCTATCCCCGGACAACATCTGCGGGTGAATTAAGGAATTTTCTGATATTTGCCTTTTGTGCTCATCATTTGAATAAATTCCTGGTTATATAAATCAATTGTTTTATTTTGTAAAAGTTCCTAGTTCCAGAAAATTCGAGGTATTGATTTTCCCAAAAGTCTGGGGCACGTTTTCTTGTCGGGGTGTGACTATGTTTTTCAGGTTATGGTGAGAAGTGGGCACGTGGAGTTACCTGAAGTGAACTTTAGTAAAGCTAGAAGTTGTCTGATGAACGAAAAAGAATTTAAACAAGAAGGGGGTATGTCCGAACTATAGCTCAGGAATTGTGTTCTTGTTTCAATGTGGAATTTGAAATCGAATTCAGTAGGGTTCTAAAACCGATGGTGTGTGAACACTTGACGCACAAGATTACTTCAATATTAAGGGTAACTTCTTAGAAATCTGTTTCTTCAGGCGCCTGTGAAATCCCTCTTCTTGAACACAGAAGTCAGAACTAGGATTTGTAACCGACACTCGTCCTTGTTTACCAGCCTTTGTCGTATCCGTTCCGAACTCTGTTCTTCCTTTATAAAAACAAATATGCGGACTTCGGGACTTTTTCCAATCGGAGCGGATAGAACAAGACTAAATTTGCATATAAAACCTGGAATTCCTTTTGGAAAATGAGGCTCCAGTTCAAACAAGTTAATTGACAATTCCATTCCTATCAGAAATTTTCCTGCTGTGAAGGTGGTTTCACATTCGATCTTATTAAATAAATATAAAGAACTTGTCATGCACTGAAAAATAAGAAATAGCAATGCTTCTAAATAGTGGAAATATGGAAAAATATGCAACTTATAAATAGCGACGAAAAGTGCATCATCGCGAATCCTTCAGAATTTTAGAAAATGAAGCTCTCAATCTACTATGCCTTATGATAAAGTAAAATAATAGCTGCGTTCTTTTGGGCAACAGACTGCAGAGTTGTCAAGCAATTAATTGGGTACTTCACTATTTTAACCGCGCTTATGATCTTCATCGGTTACTTAAGTCTCCTACTGGAATGTAGGTGGCACTGTAAAGCTAGCAACAGTCTGGTTAATCATTTCGTGTTTGCTTATTTTAACATTTCGCTTGGCGCGTTGGGGATTGAGGGAACGTGTAAAATTAGTTCCTTTTTGATGAACGATATTCACTTTTATGAGCGCTAAACTAAAAAGTGATGCATTCATTTTTTATCATTTACAGAGAAACAGATGTGCTTCTTTCTTGAAAATAATCGTTGCCTGTGATGAAAAGTGAATCTTAGTAAAAATCAAATCTCAAAACATGTCTCTAGGCGTTTCTTGCACCTGAGAACAAAATTTATTACTTCTTCATTCAACCAGAAGAAATTATTAACATTGAACTTTACTGTTCTGAGGTACACCTTGTACACAAAAAAAAATTACACTATGTAGCTAGAAAAAGTCTGCGTACACCCAGTAATGTGAAACTACTTTCTAGGCAAATTCAAGCTTATTGTGGATTTTGTAATGAAATTTATTTTCTATATATTCTTTGTATGTTTACAGTTTAGGAAATGCTAACATAATATACTCTGAGTAAATGCAAAATGATAAATAAAAATCAGAAGCAGCAGAGGTCATCAAAATTCAGTAGAGAAATTCTGCGTACAACCAATTTAAAGCTATAAATTATATTAATTAACTTAAGATTTAATAACTAGTTGCACATCCTTTTCTTCTGAGGACTTCCTGCAATCTCTTTTGCCTAGAATATGCAAGTTTTGAGGTTTCCTGAGCACTGATGTTGTACTTTTGATTAAAATTAAGCAGGAACAGTAGTTATACTTTTCTATATAAACCATGAAAGATCAAACAATTATAAGTAATATTTTTTTAGAATAACATTTTCAACTAAACTTCAACTAGAGTATAGAGATATCATAAGCTGCGTTCTTTTAGCAGCAGAGTACAGAGTTATCATACATTAAGGCCGTCTACACACGGAGCTACTCAAAATAAACGGAACTGGTTTGTGACTGGAATCACTAAGCAGTTACTAACTCATTAGTGACGCCGGTCCACACACGAAGCTACTCAAAAAAGACCGAAATCAGTAGTTTCTTTAGTGAAACCTTTAACCTATCTTCAAAATCACACACAAACTGAACAACTGCAGTCACTAGTGACTAGTGACTCGGCAGTCGAGTTCCCTAGAGCTACTATTTACATTGGAAGTGACCCAGAGCTGATTGGTTAGTAACTGTGTTACTAATCAGTTTCTTTCGAGTAGCTCCGTGTGTAGGCGGCCTAACTGGGTTAAATTAATTCGATTATTTAATTGAGTTAAAAAGCTTACAGGATTATTTAAGTCTTTTATGGAGAAAATAGAAGGCGCTTATTGAAAGTTTTTGTGTTTAAAAGTTGATTTTGCTCATCATAGCAATTAAAATATGCACTAATGTGGGCTAAACTGACATCAAAATAAATTTCAAGTTAATAACAGTCTTTAATTATCTCGGATTTACTTAAAAAGAGAAAAATCAAAGAAGAAGAGTTGATTCTGAACTCCATGAATTCCAACCGAATTCGTTCTGCATTTTCGTTATACTACCAGGCGTTGGGAGGGTTTATCGTTTTTAAAAGCCAAGACTTCTTGGAAAGGTGTATTTTTCATAAGATTCCCGTTGGAAAAATGTCGTGGATGTAAATGGTTTGTATTTTGATTAAAGTTCACTGAACGGAATATATGAACAACACAAGAAAATACGACAATAAAAATTTGAAAAGATCAGCATTAGAATTTTACAAGCCAAAGTATACCGAAAAAATTGTGAAATTTAACGGAGAAATTGTAATGATGTGAATGTGTAGGCCCAATAAAAAAGGATGTAATGACAGGAGAAAGTTACAAACTCGTTCTTCAGGATGCAATTTTGCCTTATGCTGAAGGAAAGACTCTGATCTCCTAGATTATCTGACACGGTTAGGACTCTAAGCGTCATTTAAACGTAATTAAATACTGGTTGGAGAGTGATAACGTGAAAGTGAGATCATAAAATTACTTGGATATGGATTGATGTCAAATCGATGCATCTAATTAATAAGAAACAAAGGACATTCCATAAAATATTGGAATTGTAATAAAAATTTAAAATATCTTATTCTGTTCTTAACATAAATTTATTCAATTGCACATGTTTTTAGCCTTCAAAAGTAGTATTTTGGTAATTTTTAGGGTTCCGTACGTCCGAATGAAAAAACGAACCCTTATAGGATAACTCGTGTGTCCGTCCGTCCGTCTGTCCGTCTGTCATGGACAATTTGCTCCGAATCCTCTGAACCGATTTAGTTGAAATTTGGTACACATATGAACTTCTGTGACCCAAACACGGACGTGTAACGTAAATAAATGAATTTTGAATATGGGGGTCAGTTTTTGGGGCCAAATTAGAAAATAAAAAAAATGTTTTGCAAACTGTATCGTGTAACATATCAAATGAAATGTTTTTTTTTTATATTGTCTCAAATAAATAGTTTTAAAGTTATTTAAGAAAATGTTTTGAGCACAACTGTATGTATTTATTTTTTTTTTTAAGATTTAAGATTTATTTTTATTATCATTGCATATTACTCCCCACAATTAATTGTAAGACGTATTCTTCCCCTCATCCCTTTTAATGCCCAAATGAATCCAACAGAGGAAATTGTTTCAATTTGTCCTTACACTGACATATTGTTCTCAGTTTCATGTAATTAATCCTAGCTAAGATGTAATGAATTCTGGGGTGGACAAAAGACAATTTGTTTGCATTGAAATATAGTTTCACCACTAATACTACTGCAAACACGAATAGCTTTACTTGGGAAAATATAAAAGGAAATTTTTCCTCTCCAAACGAGTTCTTTCTATATGTTGTCACGAAAAAGTTCACATGTTTCTCACACTTCAGTTGATGGCAACAACAATTAGCACCATCCTTCCTTTTCAGATTGGCACAAGACAAACAAAGTGATGTTCCTCAACTTTTCCAGGCGGAGGGGGCTTACTCCTTGGACGTCTACAGTACAGTTTCCCTGCAAACCAGGAAGTAAATATTTTTTTTGTAGGGTGCTACTTTTGCGGGTTTTTCGTAACATAAAATGCTTGCAAACGGAAAATTTGGAAGGAGGGTAGAATTCAAAAGGGAAAACACACAAATTATTCAGGGTAATTACATGTATTTGGAGAAATTTCTCATTGCTTTAAAAATTTAATTAAAATGCACCATTTATTTTTATATTTAGGCGGAAACATGCAAGAGTTAATAGGCGAAATGTAGGTCTTTGGAAGATCAAGGTGCGGTGTGAATTTAAGGTAATGTTTCAAGGATTTTTGGTGAATTTTTCCGATGAAGTGAATAATTCTCGAATACTTATAAAGATCTCCTTTCATCGTCAGTGGTGCACTAGTGACGTATTTTTGGCGTAATGTCGCACTGAAAATGTCTTGTCTTGTTCATGGATAAAGGAACTAAGGAACGGCTGTAAAATTGAAAAAAGTGAAGCACTTGTTTCACACAAAGAAATTTTTCCACTACAAATGCTAATGGTCAGTGTAGTATTAAAAATAAGTAGTAGTAGTATTTCACAAATAGGGGCAAACAAATTTCCTAATCCGAAAACTTTTAACCATGTTTAGCCATTCAGGAAAATCTGAAAAATTATGAATTATTTTATTGTGAACTTTCAAAAGATTTAAGTGGGCATGTAACATTTAAATTTTTTTTTTGTGAACTCGCAAAAAATCAAGTTTCCTCTTAAATAACTACGGAACTAATTATAATAGCTGATTCCTATCCTGAAATTGGAACATTCAGTCACTAACACGTACATACCTAACCAACGATACATATTTGAATAATTCAGGTATTAAATAATAATATTATTATTATTAATTCTTGTATAGGTGAAGAGATTTGCTGTATAGTGCCTATGGTCCTCTAAAGGCTCAACTATAATGGAATTTCGTGACTTGGCGTGACTTGGCGAAAATTAAGTCAGCGAAAGTCATTGTCAATTTAAGCATAACCATAATAGACTTAAAGGAATTCTAAAGAATGATAAGAAAAAGAAACTGAAACGTCAAGAATTCAAAGTAAAGAAGAAGTAAAATGGATTTTTTACCTCTTTTAAGAGATTTGGAAAATTAAATCCTCTATAAACTTCTCTTCCTCCAGCTTTTTCAAAACTTTTTCAAAATTTTTTCGGAATCACACCGTTCGTCCCACTGAAATTGTGTTAAGCAACTATTGTGTGGGTGAACAAAAAAATTTTATTAGCCTCTTTTCATAAATATATGCGTTTAAAATTATAAATTTCTTCGTCTTTAAAAACCCTAAATGAATTGTGTAAATATCCCGCCTAACAACGCCGACAAAAGACAAAAGTATATTCGGTCTATATCTGTATATTTTCTGCATGTCATGTGCCTAATTAATGACAGAAGCAGGCGTCAAAATATAAAATATGATTCAATTTTCGGATATTTTGTTATGTAGAGCATGATGAAAAGTTAGGATTGAGTGAAATTAAATTCTAAAATTTTTTTGAAACGTAAATTTGAAAGGTAGAACATTTAATGTTATAAATATAAATAGTGCAGATGCGGCGTTAGAGATTAGTAAGGCCCACAAAATTCCCTTTAATTTGATCCCACATTGTCATGTACAATCAACAAGAATTTTGAATTAATAGACAGGTAAGAAATGTCTTTGATCATTGATTATTCATCATGTTGGAGTCGATACAAAATTTCAAATAAAAGACATGGCTGACAAACACAATTTTTATCTCCTTTAGCACAACTTACGGGAAATTTTTCACCAGAATAGGATCCAATACATCGCGTCGATTCATTTCTCAACATGATAAAATTGCAGAAGATATTTCTTATCCCTAACTTCACGTATATATCGTGCTGGAAAATTTGCTGTCGGTTCCACTATTTCTGCATTCTATCTGTCGCAGAAAAATAATCTCATGGTATTTATAGTGATATCGAGAAAATATTTTTCAGAATTCACTATCAACAGCAAAATGTAATCGAATTTGTAATCAGAAAAATGCATCTGCAGCTGTACACCCGTAGAAATATAAGGGATGTTCGAATGAGGTTTTAATGGAGTCAGTTTTTGGAATGTGTTTGCTGTAGATAAAGCATGATAATATGTCAGGACTTTTTGCTCCGAGATGTGCATTCACTGTGGGACACCAACATTCATGAGGGTTCTGACTTAAGTTTTAGACTTAACTCTGCCCAGTGCATTCATAAGTTCTAGCGTTAAAAGGTGGTGAGTACCTATAGGAGTGCGCAATTATTTCTATCATGTAGTGTGAATTTCTTTCCGCGAAGATTTCAATAAATTTGTGCATTTTGGTGTTGTGGCGTTATTTTCAATTATTCTGAGGTCTACAGTGTTGTGGTGTATCTGGGTCGCTCTACAGACAGAACTCACTTAATCATTTAAAGCAGACGACTTGAGATCCTTAATGAGATAAATCTAGGTTCAGTGAGCACTACATTGAATATGCTTACAACCAAACTAGACTTCGAACGACCTTTCAACGTGGTACTTGGATACCGTCAACAATGGCATTCCAGCGAACCATCCTTTCGACAAGTTTCGAAGGTATGGTATTCGGATGGCTGTAAGACCGAAAAGTAAGTTCTTCAAGAATCTTCCAGGCTGAAGAGCCAATATCTGCATTAGGAGAGTCATCTGTGGCTTCATTATCTATATATTCTCAGAAAGCCAAGCTGCGCTCAATGCACTCAAATCCAAGTTTGTTTAAGACTGCCTTCAGTATCTTGAACACCTATCCAAGCACAACAGGGTTAATCTTATGTGGATGCCGGGACTTAATGGCCCTCATGTCTCGGCATCCATAATGAATTTGAAATTCAGATGCAGATGGTCTGATCAAACGAGGAGTGGAAGTGTCCTTTATTGAACCTTTTTGTGGTATCTCAAACAGGCTCGTAAGGACTGGGAGAAAGCACAATACTCGATTTACTGAAACGGAACTCAGGTACTGCATTAGGCGAAAAGGTTTACTAACATTTCCTTCTTCTTAGGAAACCATAGCTCCATATCATCGTGGGACTCTTCTGTTGTCATTATTCTTTAAGGTATTACCTTAAGAAAATGGCAAAGATCGAGATAGAAATGTGTTGCTTCTGCTCAGAAGCACCAGGAACTTTTTAGAAAAGTTGCATTTTCCTCAAAAGCCTCCCATATTATTTCTTCATTCATTTTTTACATGAATAAATTACTTGTTACGTTACCTACAAATCTCCCATATAAAATTTAAATTCGAATACCACTTTGGTTTTGAACTACTATCTTTGTCTTTTTGCGAGTTAGAAGTCATTTGTGTACCGACGACACAGCGTCTGCTATTGGAGCCAATTTTTTTGTTATTACGTACAAGTCAACTGATATATTTTTCTGTGTATGTATATATATATTTTTTAAGAGAAACTCACTATTTTTATTAAATTAAACGATGTGGACACATTTAAGCGAAAGACATTCGAACGAGAATGAAAGTAAGGATGAATTTTGTTCGCAACAAGTAATTCAGCGAAATATGGACGTAAAGTCATAAAGTTGCAGCCGTAAAAAAGAACGGGTAAAACTTTTCGGAAGGGTCCAAAACGCTGCGCTAAGAAAAGTTTAATCAAAATCCGATTCCGATGATCAGGAAGATTATTGCCAAGTTTACTACAAGCCAATGGCATACATCACCCAAAGTTCACTGGATATGAAAACTTCGCGCACAATAATTACACATGAGCACATGAGTTTTAGCAATTAATTAATATTTGCAAACCACGTCTAAGTGCACTTTTTAATGTGCACATTTTCCCCGACCAGCGTTGGAAAAGGGCTTGGTAACCGCGAAAACTTTGGAGCCTTCACTGTGTGTGTTTTTACCTTTGGGCACCACGCAGTTTAAGGAGTACGGTGAACCGTGTTATCATTACTCAACACCAGAGGTTGATTCTCACTTGTGGTATCGCAATAAAACTACCCCGTACTTCACTCCAAATGAAAAGATTTATTTACATTTCTCATGAACTTCTATTTGTCCTTGACAAAAAAAAAAACAAATAAAAGCAAAAGTGGCCTCATGGAAAGAGTACTTATCTTCTCGTTCCCTTTCTTTCTACGGGCTCCCGTTCCCCTTTATCTACGAGCTCCCGGAATCCAATCACCTTTCCCTCCCCTGCCATCCCTCCTCCTCTGGTTTGCTCCCGACCCCTTAAACTCTTCCAGCTTAACTCCTTGTCCACAGCATTTGCATCTCCTTATTTTCCTTTTCTTCAGACTGTCTTCCATCCCGCATAACTTTTCTGTTGGCAATATTCCACTTTCTTCCTGGTGTTCTCACACTTCTTGATACTTGCTTCTTTTCTTCTACTTTCACTCAAACTATTTTTTTTATTTTAATTTCGAACCCTTACTTTTCTGCAGCAACTCTCCGCTCTGACCTTCACACCATTTCACCCGATCCATCTACAGAAGCTTTTATAGAAAAAGCATCCCTATTGACACTTCCGCCCACTATTTCGCCAAGTTTCGAGGGAAGTTTGAATCGGTTTGAACCGATTATTTTTAATAAAATTTATTTTTATTAATTTTATAATTCCTTGCATTCTCAGGAATCTGAGCAGCTAATTGGATTTCCTGGGGAAATTCTCTCTTTTGAGTTTTTGGTGAAATTAAAATCGCCACGTTTGTGCAATTTTTTACATGTTTTGTTGAATTGCGGGGTGTTTTTATTCACGCAATGCAATTCGGTTTATGGGTGACCCGGTGCTAATGAAATTTTTGCGGGGTCGTTCAAGGCTCGTTGAAAAAGTGTTCGCTTGTCGGTGAAGAGGTTATGTGAGGAAAATTAGTTGTTTACTTGGATAAAAGGACTGTACCTGGTAAGTTTCCATGTAAATTGTTTGTTTGTATAATTACGTGTATAGATAAATACTCTTTTCTTCTTCCAGTCTAGAATCCAAAGGGAATTTACGAACTACCTTAGCCGACCTCACTAATGTTTACAAGTTTTCATTTTATGCATTTCAGAATTTGTTAATATTGATTACTTCAATTTTATTTCCTAAATTATTATCTAATCCTATCAGTTCCTTTGTTGTATTTGTGCTATTTTAGACGTATACGGGCCTAACCGGTTTTTTCTCTTCCTTCCAATTCGATTTTATCTCCTTGACTAATCTAATCTAACCTCTATATCTACTGAATTATACGAAATAAATAATCTTCAAAGATTTCTATGCTCTTTGATGATTCTCTTTGATGTCATCCAGGAACTTCGACTAAGTTGATCGCCGGGCGTTGCCGGGTAATGCAGCCAGGTAAGTTTGAATCAAAAACGGGAGGGAACATTTTAGTATGACTGTTCATCAAAGAGTCAATTTATGCAGGTAACTTACTTTGGACATTTATTATCTCTGACAAATATAGATCTACATATAGGTATCTGTTTTTCAGCCCAATGTAAGTTTGTTATTTAAATATGGCAATCGGAAAAATAAAACAAAATCAAGACGCACAGGAAATAGTCGAAAGGACAGCACACAATTAGGTAAATATTGGAATCTATTAAGCATTTTTTAAGTCCATTTCATTTTAGGTCACCTCCTCCCTGGAGGAATGTAACAAGTGATGGAAAAAAAAGTTGTAGCCCAAGAACCGACGATTTCAACGAGCTGCTTTGGTTTAAGATTGGAGTAAAAAATTCTTCCTACAGAGCCAAGAAAAAAATATATTTTTGAATTTTATCATAATTGCTAATTTCTTATTTATTCTTAATCAAGACCTAATTGTTAACTTTGAATTTAAAATGTTTATTTCCATTCGGTTTCGAAATTTTGATTTTACAATATTCATTTAGTTGAATAAATTTTTAAGGCTTAGTCACGTAAATTCTTGTAATATGTGAATAATAGGAAGCAACCTTTGCCTGAATTTACCTACCATTTGATATAAAAAATTTAGGCGATTTTTGCGTACCTCATTTTGTAGTTGATTTGTTGAAATCAGGCTGATGTTAAAAGAAAGCAATAACCTAAATAAATAAATATTTTGTACAAATTTCCACTAACAAAAATTATACTAAAATATGTCATTTAAAAAGCAAAATGCCAGCATAGTTTTGTTTTAAAAATATGCTTTGGACTAGAAAAATATGGCACTTTGGCCAAAAATATGCTTTCATGGCAACAGTGGTAATCCCAGGGTAATCTTAAACTTTATCAAAAGCTAAACAAGGAATAGTTCGACGGGGCTCCACAATAGATCTCTTGCAGTTAAAGTGAATGCGAGGCTAAACAACTTGTACACCCTAAATTTTAATCTAATTTCATCTATGCCTTATTTGAGGCAGCATAGGCGGAAAGGATTAACCTTACAACAGGAAAATGCGCGGAATGATGAATACCGATGAGAACAACTTGGTCTAGTTTGTAGACCATAATCGACATCTAATGCAGACACCATATCCTGTTCACCTCACGGTAATCCTGTGGAGAGCCTGTAGGAAATAATTGTACACCGAGTGCATATACAGAAAATTGGCAGTTTAAATCTGTGGAGGAACTGATAAGGGCTACGTGCCTACATGTAAAATAAAAAAGGCCCTAAGATTGAACCCTGCGGCACTCCCGAAAATATCGCCTTACTTTCTGAAAAACTGGACAACCGAAATTGTTCCTTTAGTTTACTACATAATATGTCAAATGCCTTGGAAAAATCTAGAAGGCAAAGCAATGTAGCAGAGTTGTCCTCTACTTTTCTAAAAGAGAAATCCCCATCACACTGATTCAACAAAAAGTTTGGCACCGAGACATTGGGTCCGTGAGGTGGGGTAGAAAAATGATTACTTAATTCTTCGGGAGGAAGAGGACACTCACCGCTTTGCCGCTTCATTAAATTCATGTTTTTAGTATTTCTCCAAAGCTCCCTTGACGAAATTGAAGAGTCAAGCCTTGGTCTATAAAAATTTACCTTTGTCTTGCGAATCTCCGATGTGCACCTATGTATTACGCAGACGTTTAAAATTCCTCTTATGATATTTACCCCTATATTTTCTCCAGCAACGGTAAGCATAGTTACGTTCAATATGTACTCGATTCTCCTGCATTTATTAATTTTGCCCTTAACCCCCCCCCCTTCTGTTTACCTTCTCAATATATACTATTTGAAAAAAATGTAATCAGTTACTACTTTGTAACTACTTACTCATAGCTAATTCCACTCATTATATCTGCTATCAGCAACATGAAAAGTTATCAATTCATAAGAATTATAGACGATATGAAGTTTTTATGTACCATCGTGCGAAAAATAGTCCGTCATCGCCGTAAAGCTCATCGCGAATGGTGCGCGTTTTCTATATCAGCTGATTTCGATAAAAATTGGAAAAAAATGAAAAAGCGAAGAGTATAAAGCAATAAGTTTTAGAGTATAGAAGAGGACAATCGCTGGCATAATAGAATCCAGAAAGATAAGAAAATTTTCTAATAATAACCAATTTGAACAGCGGATTTTAGATTCGTAAAATCATTAAAAAAGAGAAAAAGCTTCAGTTTCAGAGAATGCCCTGAAGTGGGAAATAAATCACATGAATCCATTCTTTCAAAAGAAATTATTCGTGATAAAGCAAGGCGACTTTTTTCCAAATCTGTAATATAAAAAGTATGTGCAGAGGCAGCCGGCTACTTCAAAATTTTCCTTGAAAAAAAAACTAAAAAACCATATTCACGTCATTAGCTTTTAAGTTCTAATGAAGCAGGCAAATATATCATTCCCTGTACTTTATATGCTAACATTGTAATAAAACGTGCTTCATGCAGACATAAATTTATCGTTAAACGAAGCCACATTTTATTAGCGTGACGGAGTCTACCCGAACCTAAGGTTAAAACTTATGAGTGATGAAAATGTAACGACTTCTAATAAATGCTTAGATTAATGATGCTTAATGGAACTATGACTAATGAGGATTGTTACGGCTATTATTTCCAAATTAATGAATCTTATTATAATATAAGTGTTTACTAAGTACGCTTAGGAGCTAAAGAAGTGGGGAAATGTAGAAGTTTAAATTCAAATTCATGATTATTAATGATAGTTATGTGTTAAGGCAACACCTTCGAAACTATAAGCCATGCACAAGAAGAAGAGTAAGAACAATGAACTCTTTTTTATGAATGAAATGAAATGAAAAAAAATGAAAAATTTGCTGGAGTGCCAGGCAGAGTGCCTGCTGCACCCTCCTTCATAAAAACAGAAGTTAAATAAGTAAAAATATATCAAAATAAAAATTCAATTATTTAGCTTCTGTTTTTCTGGGGGCCAGAAGGCACGTTGGAGAGGGCTTTGCCACGCAGGCCCCTCCACTAGTTACGCGCATGGATGCCATCCTTTCTCCGCCAGATACTATTAATATTTTATTTGGAAGCAGTCTATCATACTCCATTTGATGTGCCTACTTTTGTCGAGTCTAGTCAATACGAGCATCCGATCTGCCATTCTTGTTATTCGTCCAAAATCTTCGCGCATTATAGTCTGAAGCATCTAATAACGATATATAAGGCCTGAATTGGTATGGAGTACCCAGTAAGGAAATTCCTTGATAATTCCCACACAAAGAGGTATCTCCCTCTCTAAACCTTTACCTGACCAAAAATAAAATGCTAAGATGGTGAAAATTATCAAAATCAGTACTTGTTTTCAAGCTATTTTTCCATCTTTTTAACGTACTTATTTTCTAATGTGTTCACTACAAATAGTCAACTAGTTCCACGATGACACAATCAACTTTTACAACGACTCTTATTTCAAATATTTTCTTCGAATATTGATTCACAGAACGAAGCCAAATAATTCAGTGTCCTTCTAAAAATGTTTTACCTGTTTGATGGGAATTAAAGTTTTAATTTACATTTTACTTTAAAAAATGTTTGAGGATAACTCTTAGCACGCAACCTGATGGACGTTGAGCATAATTATTCTGTTAAATTAAGTAATGGCTTTAACTTTAATAGCAGAATTGTGTGCAAGGTATCCTTTGAGAGAGTATGTTGACAAGGCGTACACAGAGCACTATTAGACAAAGAATACAACTGGGTGATATCAGCGAATCTTTAAATTAAAACATATCTGTGTATAACATTAGCCGGGGGAAGGATCAAACTAAATATAAGAGAAGCATTATAACGTTCTTTAAATTACACAGGGTGTTTTTTTTTTAATTTATCACCCTGAGAGATATTTGAGGAAATCGTCGAGATTCGCCAACAATGGTTCAGGGAGATCAGTTTTTTCGTATAAGTAACGAACTCCTTTTAATCCGCTTACACCCTGCAGCGACCTGCACAAAAATTTTCGTTAGTTTAAACAACTTCTAAGAGATGTCTAAGAGCGATGGGTTTTCAACAATATTACAAGCGATTAATCTTTAACATCCAATCTTAAACGCAATTTTAGGGCGACAATAACCCATGTCCTAATGTCTGAAATTGGTTGAATTTTTTAAAATTGTGACAATAACAACAATTACCTGAGATCGTTACAGTCAAAAAGAGCTCATTTGATTATTTGATAGCCTTTAGGCAATAGAATCTTACCAATGTGTTTGGGAAATAGCAACTTATAAATTAACACATCCCACTTCTCCGTCGTATCGGAGGTGAGTCTTCACAGTGGGCCAGAGCATGTATCTTATTCATGCGAAAGGCTATATTGGAGTAGTCAATAATCAGTTTATCGCTTGAAGATCAGACTAAGATAGATACATATTCATGGCAATTAGAACTAGAGAGCCAGAATGTCCTTATGATGTACAAAACACAGCTTCGTCGGAGGAAAACTTTAGGGCAGGGAGATTGGGAAATTTTAACCTGACAAATGTTGCACGTAAGCCACGATTTTTGGCAAATTTTTAGTGTGCAGCATCGCAATGGATCCTTACAAGCACAATTCTCGTTAGTATACTTGCTTCAAATCGCCGTGCCTTGTGCAGGATTCGAACCCAGCTCTGAAAAGGGTTGAAAATTTTTACAATTCCTTTGTATCTTTGATATGTGTTCTTTACATAGTATTAAAAAAATTCTTGTTTTATAGTTAGAGCTGTTAGATTTTTAAAACTTGATTTGATTGAGAAAAGCAGAGCTGGTGATCGGAAAACAACTCTGTGACTCGAAAGATTATCGAGTATCTTAACGTTGCGGTAGATCACAAAAGAGCTCTTCAGAAAGGAAGAACAAAGGATGACCGAACGACCTCAAATATAAAAAAACATTGCGATAAGTCGTACTGGTAGTAAAGAATAAAAATTGCTGCAGACCACTGGATTCTGATTAGAAAGTAACTAATGGATATCTTTCTAGAGTATCTTAGGCCGGCTACACACTACGGACTTTTGCTTTCAAGAACGATCGGGTAAACGTGAAGTGTGTGAACCAAATCTGTCGGTTATGTCTGGAACGAAGGATTTTTAGGTAATCTTGAAATCTTACCTGAATCGTTCAAGTCAAGTCAAGTGTGGGAGTTTTGTGCCTCGTTTCTTCAAGTTTTGTGATTGGTTCTTACCAACAGAGAGTCCGATCCATCTTTTTTTTTATCACGTAAAACTGAAAACAGTGTCCGTATAGTGTGTGCGGCATCGGGTAAATCTGAAAACTTCTCCGACTTCAACGATGGGGTAAATCTGAAAACTTCTCCGACTTCAACGATGGGGTAAATCTGAAACAAAAGTCCGCAGAGTGTGGGTAGCCTTACAGCAAATTTCATCGGGTATCTTTTCCAATATGCTGCCTCAGAATAATCAAAAGGAGTATTATTAAGTGAATCGTTCGTTCGTTTTTTATACCCTAGATGTATGTTATTATAGGTTTGAGCAAACGTTTGTATCGTCTAAAAATATTGATGATACAAAACGGTAAATTACATAGCCATTAATGGGGAACAAAAGGAAATCATTTTATAGTTGTCCCTCCGTCCAAAGTTCAGGGGATGCTTAGTGATGCCAAACATTGCCTGCGTCGGAGGAAAGTTATGAATCTTTGAGTAATAAGTGAAAAAGCCCTTGGTTATTATCATTATGTTTTTAGTGTGTAACGGGTAATCTTTCTTTCTTGGGATATGGCGAACGTACTGGAATCGTAAATATGACGGCTCCCTTTTGAAGGTCTCTGAATTCTGTAAGTAATTTTAAACAAAAATATTGATAAATTCCTGTCAAAACAATTTTCAAATTATGCTTAAAACAAATGTGTGTACACATTTGAGAGAGCTTCTAAAGATACTTTGTACACGGAAGTTAAAAGTATACAGAACTGAAAACTGCAGCAATGAGTACATTCAAATTATTGCCTTTGTGAAATCTACGGACTTCTTAAAAAAGGTCCAATAGAGCCGAAGATTGTTTGTTCAGTGCGACAACATAAAAAAATCAATCCACCAATAAGGAACTCCTAGTATGAAAATAGCTTTAAATTAGATACTACGACGAAGACTCTATACATATATTTTACTATTCGTAGGGACACTTGTACGGAACAGCAGGAGGAAATGCTCTCCCTCTTTATTCTTTTAAAAGGGCAATCGTTGCAGCTTAAATTACTCTTCGCACAATTTGCAGGAAGATAGAAAACAGAGCCAATTTATCGTAAACACGCATAAATTCAGTTTAGATAGGAACTACAAATTCGTGAAAACATAATAAATCTTCAGGCGAACAAAATTTATTTCACTTTCACATTTCTGCAGGTTAGACTTTTCCATTAGGGCAAATTGGACGACACAAAAGTAAAAGATAGTCAAGCTACCCGGGTAACTATTGCCGCTGAGTGCCGACTAATTTTAGTCGTACTAGAACAAACCTTGAGCAGTAATTATAGTCTTTTCAAATGGGTCAGGGGGTGTCTTAAGTGCTTGCCGAAGTAAAGGCATTTAGGGACCCTTGATGCCGCTTAAATAGTACTTGCGAGCATGTAGTACTTTTCTGGATTGCAATTATAAAATTGCAACGTTTGGCAGTCTTTCCTTTGCAGAGCATTCAACGGCAATCGCTTTTGATCTTATCTTGAAATGCTTTAGTCTTAAATGCCAACATTTATTTCCCTTTCCCCAGAGCAGGCTCTATATTTTTCGGGGCTTTTGTGTTAATTATTCTTTGTGGTGAGTTGAGAGTTTTTTACTTAACAATTGCATGGTAAATCTATCCTTAGAAAAAGTGGTGCAAACTGTTGTAATCAGTTTTCCAGTCAGCTTTTTGGATACTTGTTAATGCCAAAAGAAATTGACTACATGCACTTCAAAAATTTAATTTTAAGGTAAGGGTAAGCAGGAGGAAATGTTGGCAATAAAATCTCTTAATGCAAGACACATTTTGGATGATTACTCGTTAAATGCAGCTTCTTCTTTTTCACTTGTTGAGTTGCCATTAAAAGTCCCACTTTAGGAGACAATTAAAATTTCATTCTTTTGAAATTACAGTGCTTGGATCCTTTACATAAACGAAAAAGAAGTTCCTTTTTTGTATTGTTTTAACCGTTAAGTTGAAACGTAATTTCCGCTGTTGAAAGATACTTTAAGATGTCGATAGATGGTGATAGTGAATAAATTAGAAAGTGGTTTTAGAGCAGTGCTCGCTAGCCCTAGTAAATCCAGTCTTTCTGGAATTTTTAGAAAGGATCCTGAGTGTAGAGATGAAGAGAATGTTGAACATGAACCTAAATTGAGTATGAAATGTGTGTAGAATATATACTCATGACAAAATCATCTAAACTGCAAGCCCTGAACTTGAGCAGGAACAATAAACTTTTTGTATGAATGTCCTAAGATAGAAAAGTCCGAGCCTATACATTTTGTCAGCTCATTTACTCCTATCTTAAAGCAATCATAAAAA
>QYTT01094616.1:746-20457 GCA_006980735.1 Dasypogon diadema
TTTTGAACGCGAAAAATAATACCAAAGACTCGTTATTCTAAAACTGATTAAAATAAACACATAAGTGAAGAATAAAGTTATCAGGCTTTGTCTCAATATTAATTTTGATAATAAAATACGCGTTCGGTGTGGACAGGGATGAAAATGATATTACTATGAATTAGGTATCATAAAAAGTATAGTACACTTCAGTTCAAATTGAGATTTTCAACTGGCAAGTCTGAATTCGGTCATTTTCTTCTCCTCAAAACCGAATTTTGGTAGATATTCCAGGAATTTTGAGTATTGGCCATCTCCTTTGTTCTAGCGTGTTAAACCATTTGTGACTGGAATACTTGATGATTCCTTTCTCACTCCAACTCCAACACAAAACGTAAATGGGTATTTGTTTTCGAGGGAAAACAGTTGGACGATCATCGGGCGCTTGACAGCGGATTTGGATTGAAATTAACAAAATTTAGTGGGCAAAAACATGGTAAAAGACGGTTTGGAAGCAGTAAATTGCTGAATGGTCCAGGAATGGTGAATTAAATAACAAGAAAGTGACGGGGGAACGATATTTACACTTTTGAATTGTGGTCGACTGGCGACTGCCGGCCAATTATGCAAATTTTGAGTTACATTTCTGCTAAAATTTGTGCAATTCTCAGACTAATTCTTTTTCTTTTCATTTCCACAGGTAACCCAGGAGGAATATGTAGCAGCCAGAGGTACAGAAATTGGGCTAAATTTCCTCATGGACATTGAATAATAAGTTGACATGCCGAAGAAGATTACGAACTAAACAACTAAAATCGAATTATAAATATTGTTTTCAATAAAATTGTGATTAAAATTCGAAGAAATTGTTTAATTAAAGTCCCCAGAGAACTGAGAAAATTAAAATTTGCCCCAGGAGCTCCGGTGATCTGTCATAATTTTTCAAAAAAGCCGGGAATTTTTGCCTGTCAATGGAAAGATATCAGCTGATTGCATCAATTTTCCCAGACACTTCCCCGTCTAGGTCCTTCCAGTGCGCCCAGGCCGAGTATTCCAGAAATTTGCTTGCTGCAGATCATGGTCGCCTAATGCTGATCTGAATTTCTCAACTGTAGAAATTTGAATTTTGGTTGCGAATGGGGATTTTTGCGATTTTTGCGAATTTTCCGGGATTTTAAGGACTTTTTGAATCCGTTTTTTTGCAAAAACTATTCTAAAGCATTTTCCAAAGGGAAATAAGACTATTTAACAGGATAAAATTGGAATAATGGGTAAAAATCAATGAAAAGACGTTATTTTTAAATACATTCAGTAAATTTTATTGCTTGAAACGCACAAACGCAAACTCCTTATTGTGTTTCTAGTCTAATGATACTCCCAAGGACTAAATTGGAAATAAGTCTCCTCACAAATGTCCTTGTTTTTCAGGTATTTTAAAAGAAATAAGCAGTTGGAGCAAAATCAAGAAATTAACATTTTTTTACAATTAGATTGCACTGACTTTAAAAGTTTAAAACAAGGACAATTTTATCTATCCTGGAATTTTGTTGATCAGCGTCTTAGCGGCCCCACAGAGTCTTCTATGTTGTGTAATTTCCTCACCAACGGTTGCAAATGAAGCAGGAAAGAATGTAGACCGATTTTTGATTGTACAGGCATAGAGGCACGTAGAGATCAATATCCAGTTCTCCTAATCGTAGAGGGTACATGTTGGTGTTGATGTTGGCTAGTACTGTGCGCCGCCTAGTTCCGCAGGTAACCTGGAAAGATAAAAAGAAGAGTTAATTGAATTGTTAAAGCTAAAATAAATCAAAAATTAGGTACGAGATAAACAAAACATAAGAAGGCACAGAAATCCACGTTGAGGGGGGAAAGTTTAACAATCGTCATATACAGGATGTGCGGTGTACCAATCGATTCCTTGAAATGTCCTGTTCAACGCTTGTTTGGAGACTCCTTCCCCCTCGAAATGGCGCCCAAAGACTTGATGTCCTTTGACCCTGTAAAATCCTTATAATTCCTCACAAGAACTTCGCAGGATAACGATCAAGGTTTCATTTGAAAGTGGACACTTGTGGCTTTCCAACGGTACTTCATGTACTGAAAAGTTACTCAGTTTTGTGGTTGGAGTGAATTTTTGGTCACAAAATTCGCATTCTTCAACTTTCACATTGAATAACTTTCCAAGGACACAAGTGATCGGAAAAAATGTGATGCCGTTGGAAAGCCACAAATGTCCTCTTTCAAGTGAAATCTTGGTCGTTATCCTGCGAAGTTCTTGTGAGGTATTATAAGGATTTTACAGGGTCAAAAGCCATTTCGAGTGAGGAGTTTTTTCTACTTTGCTTATATTGTTCATTTTGATTTTTCTTTTCACTTCTTTATTATTTTTTTAATATTAACTTAACTGTAAGGTAGTATTTTATTGGAGCTATCTCTGTTTGCAGTTGTTTGAACTTAATAAATAAATAAAAAAATGCCAATCGCAGGATATCCACAAGTGTCGTGTGAGTAGCGCTATCTAAGATCAGAAGGATTCTATGTCCAAAATTATCAATTCGCATTTTTCTCAAAGCAGCCCCCTAGTCAGTTGCGTTCTTGGTGTCTTGCTATGCAGATGGTGGCAGTATTCTGCTTCTATGTAAATAAAATTTGTGTGCACCAAAGCATCCTATGTCCATGAGAGGGGCGTAGCTACCGCTATAGCAGTTGTAGCAATGATACCGGGCCCCTTGAGAAAATGTAAATTATCTAATCTGTCGCTGAGATGTATCTATTTGTTCATGAGCGACTCAAGCTGCGGCACGGTCCGCTCAACTAAAAAATTAATATCTCTTCAACAATTGGTGTAAGAAAACTGTTTAAAATCTACAAAAATGATATGTGACAATATTGCGGAAATTGCCTGATTTCGCACTGATGTATATCTATATATGATGATTGTTAACTGTCTTTGTTAAGTATTCTGATTTGCTTACTTAGATATTGTGACATCATTTCGCTCCTCGATATTATGTAGAAATATGTAATATTTAAATATTGCATTTAATTGGACTTGTAGAGTCTTCTGAAGTACGTGGTCTAGCAGAGCCCCTGCAAATAGAAGAAATTTATAACGAAGATTTTGAGAAATGTGAAGAATCTTATTAATATATCTTCTTCAGATAGAGGAAATTTTGGTGGCAGCCTTACAGAATATGAAAGAAAAATAGTTTTCAAATTGGGGGCCATTTCATCCTCAAGGACTAAAGGATCCATCAGGAACAAAGCGATGTTTTTCAAAGTTTCAACAAGCCTGGTGTAAAAATTGTAAGGCCATGGTTATGTTATTCTATTATTTTAAACATGGCGTGTGCCCACTTTTGTTGGTTGTTAGCAGATCGTCAAAGTAAATCGTATTCCTCTGCATGGGTTAATGGTGTTTCCGTTAGAAGCAATTTTACACAAAATATAAATGGCCACGAAAAATCACAGCAGCATATAAACTCGGCTCTTTCTCTTATAATAATTGGTTTCAAGGAAATACAACTGATATTTATTTGAAAAGTGAAATAAATGGTAAAATTGCTTTCTGGCGAAATGTACTGCATCGTCTTATTAATTACTTGAGCGTCGTACAATTTACCCTTAATAGGTCAGATTCCAAATTTGGGAATTCCATGTCTGTTATGCACTTATTGTCTAACCATGATCCTGTCTTAAAAGAGCTTCTTTTAAAGCCAAACAGTGGCAAAAATTATCTAAGGTCCTCGGTTCAGAATAAGAAAAGTTAGGGAAAATATTGTTTTGGAAATAAATAAAGCTCCTTTTTTGTCGATTATTATGGATACAACACAAGATCTGTTAAAAATTGACCAACTTTCTGTAGTCTTTCGATATATCTCCATAACAGAAAATAATGGTGACACAAACAAATCAAAATCTGCGAGTCCTTTTTGGAGTTTAGATCTGTAGCCGATTGTACTGCAGGAGGACTTGAATCTGAAATTTTAAATACAATCAAAGAATATGGAATTGATTTATCCAAATGTAAGGAGGACAGGGTTACGATGGTGCAAATGTAATGTCGGGTATATATGGAGGAGTACAAGCCCTTATAAAAGAGAATGCGCCAAATGCTGATTACGTTCATTGAAATTACAAATTCAGAAAATTCATACCACTAAGGAACTCGCAGAATTATTATTGATAAATTTCAACAGCCTCGCCCCCAGGTTCCCAGAGGTTAAAACAGTATGCTTACTATTTTTGACCCTACCGGTTACAACCGCAACAACTGAAAGAAGCTTTTCTAAATTAAAACTTATTGAAAATTAAGCTAGAACTTCTTTGGAACAAGAACGTCTATCGGACTTATCAAAATCATTACTGTCCAAAGAAAAAGAAGAACTAGAGAAACTAAAATCTTCTTTAGCTGTGGACGATATAATAAATACGTTCGCCGAAAAAAAGCAAGGAAAGTACATATTTAACCACTAGACTATTTTTTTAGAGTTAGGTTTTTTTAATATGTATTGATTGTTGTTCTTGTTATTTTCTAATATATTTTGTTTAAGAAAGTATTTTTGTTTAATCTCCGAAAAAGGGCCATCAACAAATTTTAGTACAGGGCCCATTCAGGGCTAGTTACGCCACTGTCCATGACCTTTTACTTTGCGGTGCAGAAAAAGCTTAGGTTCAATATGTGGACATAGGTTTCTCTTGCACTCAAAAAAGCTACTTGTTTTTTCCTAATTAGCATTGCTTACGACATGTGACTTAGGACAGTTTCATTTAGTGTTTTGATTTGGCTGTGTGATAAGAAAAATGTCTGAAATAACACGAGCGAAACGGATGGCAAATTCGGTCATTCAGAAATGTACAAAAAACCGGTAAGTTTCTAAATATATATAGACATGGTAACATCAACTTATTGAGGCAAAATCAATGGAAAAAAATTAAAATTATTTTTGAATCCATCGGATTCAACAGCAAAAGTGTGTACGTGCGATCAGAGACGGAAAGTGAAAAGCTTTGCAAACGTTTTCGGTGTTCTAATCTATAAAAATGGCCTAACTCCACTTTTACAACCCCTGTTGTTGTTAAAATTGGAAAATATGACTTTGACTTAAGCCACTTTCAAAATAAACGGCTCCTATGGCTTATTGTTTTTGGTCCTACGTTGTTTTGCAATTTCCTATGTTTAAGAACAGTCAAACGAATTATCTCGTAATAAGGTTACGTATTCATGCCACCCCAAAAATGTCCTCCAAGGATTTTTATAACTTAAAAGCTATGTTAAACAACACGACGGATAATTGGAAGAAGGACTAGAAGGGAAAAGAAGTCATGTAGAGCAAGGTCCGAGTAGTTAAGGAGCGAAAAACTAGGACACTAGGTTGAGACGATATAATTTAGTACCGTTAAGAACCGTTCCTTTGTCGCGACAACGTGCCATCGCTTTTATTCCAGCCTGAAATATCTCCCTAGCACCGAAAACCTGTTGACCATTCAGATAGGGATGACGACGACGCATAGAATTCCTTATAAAATGCAATTAATTTAATATAATTTGTTTTTCTTTTTTTGTATTTTTAGATGAATAAGCATTATTTATTTATATTTAACAATAAAGGTTGTTTTGTTTACGTTTTATAAAAATATTATTTGTCGTAAAAAAATTGTTATTTGTTTGTAAAGGAAAACTATTTATTTTCGTAACTAAAGGAAAAAACTTTTGTTTACTAAAAACGTGAAATTTCCCTTTTTGTTATCCTAAATACTATGTCTATAATACAAAGTCCTATTAAAAATACAAAATTGGAAAAATTTCTAAGAGCAGAAAAAACCAATGTCCATTCTCAGCGCTTAGGATCCTATAAATTTTGAATAGCTGGAATATCCTATGTCCAGGCTGGTTTTTGATAAGTTACACAATCTTTTTCAGATCCCGGTATCCGTACAACCGCCAGAAAACTCCTTTCTTCGCGCTATTTTTGGCCCAGAATGAATAAAGAAGTTAAGGGTTGAACAAAATGATGTAAATTTTGTCAGAAGGTCAAAGTACATCGGCACATTTCGTCCCGCCCCTCCCCATGGTATCATTAATGCACCTAAAGGAAGATTTGATCTGAACATGTCTATCTCGACATAGCTGGCCCTCTTCCTCCCTGATTTAGGTTTAGCCCCTACTCAGCTTTTATACGGTCTATCTTTGCGTTTACCAGGAGAACTCATAGCCGCAAACTGCTCCCAAAGTTTAGTTTCAAAGTCTGAAGCAAAAAAGATGCAAGAAGCCATAATAAATATTAGACGACAAACACATAAAAGACAAAACGAAGGCAACAAATAATTTTCTCCCGCAGAACATTCAAAATAGTAAACGTCTATTCGTTAAGGAGGCAGTCCATAAAAATAGCCTCACACCTCCGTACACAGGACCCTATCCTGTGCTTTGAAAACAAAACAAAGTATTTAAAATCCTAATAAATGGGAAGGAATCAATATTGATACAAACATATCCATCTCCCACGCTGTAACTAGAGCAGAAGTAAAACCTAAAGTTATGTTCAATTTATCAATTTTCTATTTCGATCACGTAAAGAAAGAATACTTAAAAAAATATATATCAAAATTCCCTGTCTAGACGTTGATAAATTTCAAATAAATTTAAATTCAGCATTGGATTTCAGGACTTCTAAAACGTGTATATAAAATAGAATTTGAAGAGATATAATAATTATTTATGAATTTGAATAACTCTGTTTTAATGTACCTTTTTCGGAAATATATATATAAAATTATAGTTATTAACTTTCCGTCCGTAACTTTCTTCGTGTGGAACTTATGACGCTGTGGGAGTGCTAGAGGATATCCTTATAAACAATATTTTTTATTGGACGCCACTAATATTACCAGGCTCGTGGGCGTGAGAGAACTAATCTTCCCTTAAATCTACGCCAGCGTATTTTAAAGTTTGACCCTGAGACTTATTTATCAACATGGCAAGACATACTTTGGGGGGAAATTGCAGTCTATTAAAGTCAAATGGGAGGTAATCGAGTAACTGGGGAATGCGCGGCACGAACACCCGGTCAAAATAATGACTTCTGATTAAATTTTTATGCAGGGCTTTGACTTGCAGTCTAGTGCCTTTACACAGTTTCGGTGCTTGTAAATTCTGTAGGTGCATTACGGGTGTGTCTTTCTGTAGAGTAAGCCTATGGTATGGAAGACCCGGTGGTTTAAAGAAATTTATAAACACTACTGCATAGTTAACGCCTTTATCTGCATTACAGACAGTGTCTATCGACTTGTAGACCCTTCAAAGGAGTTCAGCAACATTTCATTAACGAACGCAGCTCGATTATTTTTCTTAGCCGAAATGGGCCCTTCACAAAACCATTCTACAGGCCTATCCTGTATTTGAACAATGCTTGGATAAATGTGTTCCTGGACGGTAGTTACTAATGTGCACAACTCGTCCGGGACAACAATTATATCATCTGTTGATGGATAATCACTGTTTCATATTTTTATTAAAATATCTGAAAATTGAGCATTTCTATTGAGGGCCACAAAAAAGAGATCTTTTTAGGCAGGTTTTAATTTCATCAGCTAGGATTCCTCTAGGTATGACAGGTAAAGTTTAGCGAAAATCTCCTACCACCACCCGTCAGATTTTTGTTACCACGAGTGTCCTGTAGAGCTCTATTTATAGCCTCGACGCCTCCCTTCTGTGCCATTGTAATTTCACCCCAGACAATTGTTTTAATATTTTTTAATACTTCGCCATGATTGATTTGTTTCGATATGTTGCATATGGGGGTCTGTACAGGTGTAAGGTCGAGCGACAACTTAAAAGCTGCATGTACAGTTCGACTACCTTCCTGCAGAGTGGCGACGATTCCGGGAGAGGGGACAGCTAAGACAATGCTGCCAGTGCTCCTTACTTTCGTCAAGATAAAATTCACTAAGTAGGTTTTTCCAGTGCCACCCGGTGTCTAAAAAGTAAAGTCGTCCTGCGTTTGTATCTACGCTGGTTAATTGAAAGCAGTAGGTGTCTGCGAATACAAGAACCACGAGCCACGCTTGCACTTGAAATTTCGCAAGGAAATTAATTCAAATAGTGAAGATGAAGCCAAGACATTTAATGTTGGAGACCATCACAATAAGAAGGCAGCTACTGGAGACGAAGAAACGGGTAGCAACGGCATCTAAACCATCGAAATCAATCATCACTTCCAAAAAATGATAGAACAAATGTAGTGGAAATGCTAGATAAACAAATAAGTGTTCAAGAAAACTTGCTAAGTTAAAATGTTAAAAAGAACGTAGAGTTGAAATGACGAAAAGTAGCAGTAGAACAAGAAAAACTTAAATATCAACAATGAAATATGTTGTTTTAGAAAAAGTTGTTCATGTTCTTGTTTTTATTGAAACACCCCATAATTCGGTTTAATACTAAATGAGACTTACCGTGGCTAAATGATGAATTAAAACATCGTCCTTGCCATTTCATCTCTTAATCTTACTGCTTCTAAATTTAAAATGAATGGTCTTCGTGCTTCGTCTGAAACTTGCAGTGATGCATCTTCTTCTACTAACGCTTTTTCATCCACGGAAACATCGTAATATTTAGCCATGCTGTGAAGAGCACAACAATTGATGAGACTTTAAGTGATTCATATTTCAGGACTCTTGATCGATTTTGCTTCAAGTTATCGATAGTTCCTTCAACAAAATTCCTAGTCCGTGAACAATGTTGAATTGTGCTTCTATGGTACTCTCTTCAGCTCTTCTAAATGATGTTAAAAGCCACCCTTCTAGTTGATAGCCTGGGTCACCTATAAATCATATTGTGTAAATTGCTTCGACATACCCGTTGAATATATATTTAACTAACCTAGAAGCCAAGATCTATTATCCCTTTTGGATTAAAAATCTTGACTTATTTCAGGTAAAGCCCATATTGACGAATCAGGTGATGTGCGCCTCGTGAAAAGCATCAACATAAGTGATTCTCATTGTGTGATCACGAAGCTAAAGTATGAAATTATTAGAAAATGTAAAGCACCACAATTCTAAAATCGTACTCACAATCATGGCATTAATGGTATGATGTCCTTCTTTCCCATAGAATAGCTGCTCATTTGTGTTAGGACGTTTAACAAAAATATGTCTCTCGTCGGCATAGCGAATTACATCTGGAAACCCTGTTCTTTCAAAAAAAGCCCGCTTATTCTGCATTGTAATTTGTGTTAAATTTAATCTTTTTCTACCATACTATGTGTGACTCGTCAATAACTTCTTTTGGAAAGAACCAGTCGCAAAAAAAAACGTAAAGCAGCAAAAGCTTTCAGCACTGGTAGTATTGAGCTCACTTCTTTAAACTAGTTGCGTTGTAGTGTGAAATTTTTTACTAGATACGACGTTTAAAAGTCGAAATTCCTCTACAAACCTTTAAAATAAATTCATCACAAGTTTTGTTAGTTTACGAAGTTTTTTATATCCTTTATCCTCTAATGAAAAAAGATCAGAAATATCCCTTAATTACCTTAACTTTCCACAATATTGAGCTTATTTTCCCAGTAAATACCCAGCAACAGAATCCATTTTTTATCACAAATAACTTATAAACACGTTGAGTGCCGCAATTAGCATAAAAGCTTTCGTGAGAGAATTGCGTGTTAAAATGCATATGCACTGAGAAAGCTTTTGAATGTCAGTCCCTGGAGACTGACGCCGCACTCAACATGTTAAAAGAAATTCTCAACAACTATTTTAACGTTTTTACGTGTAAAGACTGAAAGAAGTTCGCGGAAAAAAATCGTTAGATATGGCATGTGATGTGGCAATACTGTTATGTCGAATCAAGCGAAAAGTGGAATAGAAAATTCTTTCAGGATCGAGTAGTGTGAATTGTCGAAACGTTACATCGTTTCGAGAGGCAGAATATGGGCCCAGATCCGTCTTAGCTCATCATTTTCCAAATGGATTAGAGCACCTGATAGCATGTTATTCTAGAACATTTTCCACTATAGAGTGAAATTAAGCGGATATTGATATAAGGAGGTCCTTGCTATCATAACTAGTTTTTTTGACATTAGCCACGATTTCATTTGTGTCATAAATTTATAATCTACACCGATCACAAACCGCTTCTTGCATTGTTTGCGTTATGCAAGCCGACCCTAAATATGTTTTCCTCTAGGATACTGTGTTAAAAAAGCTCCATTTCACTCATCCACAAATTGTCAAGTGGAGAGGATGGGCTACACACCCAAGGACCACCTCGAAAATATGCCTCAAGGTAACATCCAGCTGCAGTTGGCTAGGTTTCTTCTCTACCAATATGTTTATCCGTACTCGCTCGCCATCCCAGTTATTATTCAACTGAAGACTGTGCTTGTATATTGTACCTTGATGCTTTGCTGACTCATATCAAACCCCAGAAAAAAGGGACACAACTTCTACTTCAACGACTTCTATATTTAAAGAAGACGAAAAAGTGTGGTATCGAAATTACTCTGAAGGGTTTAGGTGAGCCCGTAGAAATAACCTGCAACCTACGGGGTCAGTATCTTATACGGTCACCACAAATACTGGGGTTACTATCACACGACGCTCGAGCCAGCTGCGTACACGATTAACATATAAAACGTCCCCCAACGCCGCTTCACTTTTAAAAGATGCGAATACTGCGATAGTCTCTTCAAATGCAGGCACGAAAATTTTAGAAAATGAGGCTACGGCGACATTTACCAACACTATAGTAGAGGGTGGTATATTTCATTGTTCTGGGAGACTGAGGAATCGTCAACCAGCCCCTAGCCTTCAATCTAGAGCGAAAGAGTATAATGTAGAGAATCTCGATCATCCTGGCGATCTGAGCGGACCTCAAGTGTTTATCTTTATCTCTGCTTTGAAACTATCGGCGTGAAAGGTCGCAACTAGATCTCTCCACGTTATAATTTTTAGTTAAATATTAAATTTCTAAAACTTAGTTAAGCCAAAGTAATGTATGCAACTTATTTATAAATTCACGTGCGAGTTCAAATACATAAAATGCGCTATTTATTTAAGACAATACAAGGAAATATCTATCACAAGAAAAATTTTGTGTTACTAATTTCATTGAATTTTATTCTAATTATAAATTAATTTCAGTTTCCCTTTTAAGCCAATTCCATTTTATATGTGATCTTCTTAGAGCCCAAATGAAGCAGTTATACAGTTTTAATAATTTGTATTAAATCACAAAATTTGTTGTTTATCTTAATAATTCTCTCATAGTTTAAAATGTGCTCTAGAAAACAGTCAGAAATAATCTCCTAATATGTCGAAATATCGAATTTTCTACTGTTCGTATTCATTTCATATTTAATGCTTAATCCGTGGAAATACTATTAAACAGGTAAATAATAAATGAAATTTTCTATTTTTTCTCATAAATGATTTTTTTTCATAATTATTTTGCACAGTTTTTAGAATTAACATGGACATATTTGAGAAAACTAAATTCTTTGTAGAAAATTATATACTCTACTATTTAGGCAATATATCATTACTATTTACGCCTACTTATCTTCTCAATATATTTTGTTTTCGTCAATGCGCTACTACCACCAGTAGGATCCAACATTCTATTCCAGTCAGTGTGACCCACAACAAATCCAATTGCTCTCATCTTATCTTGTGCCCGTTTTTCTTCAATATCAGCCCAACGCACCTAAAAGAAAATATTAATTCAGAATTATTCGAAAACTAAAGTATATTCATATGATAGATATTCTGTTATTCTCTTTTATACTCAAGACTTAATCAGAAAACTTTTAAGACTCTCAAAGATATTAGAAGAATCTATAAAAATCAATGAAAAAAAGCGTTCAGTATTCAGTTAAAATCAGCAAAAGAAGTATTGTACTCAAAGAAGATAATTTACATCAAACTATATTTTTAGGATAATAAAAACTGAACACATAAATTGTCATTTTTTTAAATTAAGAGAAATGAATAAAATAGATCCAGCACACATTTCTTGTGCTTAAAATTTCTCTTCTCTCAAACGGAGAGAAATTTGTTTAGGGCCATTCCACAAAATTTCGACCAATTTTGCACACGTAAACTATATTACCCCAGTATAAAAGATGCAGAATATTTAGGCTAAGGACCTTATATTTATTAAGATATGATATTTGCACTTTCTATCAAAGTCTCCCCTTTCAAAAACTCATAGAACTTTATATTCCTACCGTAGGAAGTCGATAAATGGCTCATTTTAAAGGTAACAGTATGTGTTGTCATCCGAAAATACTAACAAAAATATTTTACCGCAAAAGGACCAAAAGGATAATGGAAGCGTTCGTTATCCTTTAATATCTCAAAAAGTACATCTTTGATCCCTTTTATTTTTTTATATGTTGTACCCTATAATTTTAGCTAAAACATATCGAAATCCCAACTTGGGATCGCGTTGGGATCAGGCAGGGGAATTTTTCAAGTGTATGAATGTCCTCATGCCCATGATTCTCAAATTCTTATTCATTTTATGATCATGCTTATAAAAATTTAGAGACTAAAAGCCATTTTTTGTGTATTTTGCCATAATTACTACAATTAGGGCGTATTAAAATTGTAGCTACTACAGTAGCTACTGTATATCAAAACTTTTTCTAAGAATCCCTATTATTCTTATTTAACAATAGTAGAGTTGGTTGGGATGTAAGTATGGATGTCGTCGATATGGAGATAAAGTTTTTATGGCTTTTGTACAGTTTTACCTCTGCCGACCATATAAAAGGATATTTGCAACGCTCTTGTTCAAATCAATCCGAAAATTTGAACTGACTTTATATAAACGAATTGTTCCGATCGAAGTACGGTAAATATAGTATTTCGAAATGAGTGGACATTTTAGTTTGTTGCTCTGTCGCAATCCTCTCGAAAAAAAGACCACATAATGATCCCAAACCAAATGATTTACGTCCTACTCAACATTGGATGGTTAACAAAATTGCAAGTATAAGCATAAAATTGAAAATTTGTAGTGCATGTAGAAAAGCTCTTAGAGAGTTGCCGGATTCATCAACTGAGGTAGTAGAAAAAACGCTTCTACTTGAAGAGGAATTTCAAGTTGAAACTTATGTAGAATAAAGTGCTACAGTAGAAATGGAAGAAAGTGATATAAATGATAGATTAAGAGATATTGCATTAAATGAGTTTAAATAGTATCGGTGAAGACCCTTTTGATAAAAAAAAAAAAGGCTAGGAAATCCGGTTTATTTATGCAAAAAGTGGGAAATTACTTCTGAGAAGATACATGAAAAACTATTCAAATTAAAGAACGAAAGCGAAATATCCTCAAAAATGAATGAATCTAATTGTGTGAAAAACTCAAAACCGCAGACAAAACCCTTCAGCTAATTCACGCTTGTCCCAGAAAACCGGAGCGTTAATACAACAGCTGAGGAGTTTGAAGGAGCAAAGCCGTATATAGTGAAAAAAGTAGGAAATATTTAAGCCTCTAATGATTCGATATTTTTCAGAATGGTGCGGAAAAAAATTGTTCCAAAAGATTTTAGGAAACTTAAGGGAGATATTTCGATATTTTAAGCAATATCCTGACATAAAATTTAATTTTTCAAAATTTGCTGCACCTCGTCCAAAATATTGTGTTTTGGCAGGTTCTTCGGGCACATATTCCGTTTGTGTGTGGTCTATTCATGCTAGAATCGACCAGATCTCAGATCTTCATATTGTCGACTACAGGACATGCCTAGCATAAGTAATATGCAAACCCCGAATATTCTATGTTTTTTTAATGGTTGCAAAAATTGTTTCAGCTATGAAAATTTCAGACAAATATTTGAAAATGGAACATAGCAAGTATATCCAGCAAATCAAAAGTAATTTGGGAATTGGGGAAATAGTTATGATTAATAGATTTTGGGGAAAGTTACTCTTTTGTTATACAGAACAAAGTGCAGGCGTATCATTGGACCAATCAACAGGTTACGTATACATCCCTTCCTTTGCAATACAGTACCAGTTCACATTTTTCAGCGGCATGTAATAAACGTTTTAAAAGAGAAATTAAGAAATATTATCAAAAATTTTTATTTTTCCAGAAAGAACTTCTACAATTTAACTCTACATGAGTAGGAATTCGGCATTAAAGCGGAATGGAACTTCTTTGGTACAGCTCACGGGAAACGCGCATGCAGCAAAGGCAAATCTACAAAGACCGTATTCACAGCAAATCCGGGAATCAATAGAATTATTTAACTGGGCAAATAAAAATATTAAAAATATGAATTTTAGGTATGTATCTTGTAAGGAATATAAGGAAGAAGAGAAGAAACTTCAAATTTTTTTTAACAACATGATAGCTGCTCCGTGTAATTTTAATTATATAAATTCCGATACTTTTTGTCATTATTTCAGCATTGCCTGAATATATTTTTTCGTTTTAACCGTCAGTTGTACTTTGCGATTTCAACCTCATCTTTGAAGTCCGCTAATCTGCCATCCAAGAGACTAGTGTGGTCGACTGGTCTAGGCTCAATAAATTCTTCAAAAAAATCAACTGCACTGAGTGTTTTGCTTCAAAAGACACTAAGTACTGCTGTGGTATGTTAACCAACATCATCTGGTTCGGGATGTATACCTTTGTTCCTCAGAGCTAATTAAGAGATATTAAACCAAATAACAATCTTTGATGCACAGAGTACTATAAAAAAGCTATAATAAGGAACTGGCCTTTCAAGCGTATAAGGCAAACAAGTGCCCTGAAACTACAGACAGATTAGACATTGAGGCTCGCAATCAATCCAATTCCACCATTAGCAGAGTCAAATTCCAATTCGACCAGGATATAAGAAGAAGAGTGTTTGCATGCCTCAGAGGCAGTAAAGGTTTCTAGTCGCTTGTAAAGCCTGCCAAGAATAATTTCAATACCTCTTCCATACTACCCCCATTTATAATGGGACTATTTACACAGACTCGTTGGCAAAGGCAAATCTACTGGCTGCTAATTTGGCCTCACATTCGTACCTCCCTCCTTGTACTCAGATGCCACCATCACCTTCTCTGTGCGACTATATTCAAGACCCGCGACATTTTCACGCACGAGAGGTTTATTTATTAAGTTCTTGTGTACCTCCTCGACGTGTCCAAAGCTACCGGACCTGATGGTCCCTATTTCTGAAATGCTGCGCTTCGTCCTTGGCTAAACCCCTGAGAAAATTGTTCCATTTATCCTACTCTAAAGGACTTTTCATCTTCATTTAAACTCTCTCATGTTCATCTAATTCCTAAGAAACAATGTGGTTTTCCTGCCGGACGCTTAACTAGTGACTTGATTATGTTCAATGTCTCCATAATTTTGGCGAGTCGAAGGTGGTTGCACTTGATATCTCGAAGGTTTTTAACAAGGACTGGCAGTTTGCTCTTTTAGCCAAACCCCCAGCATTTGGTCTAGGCCAATCTTTTCTCGACTGGATAGGAATTTTCCTTTCTGAGTTACTTTGGCCGGTATCACCTTTAATTCTCATAATGTCAATGCCGGTGTACCGCAAGGTTCCGTATTGGCTCCCATTCTTTTCCTACTTTTCATTAATGACCTCTTATCTCTCACCCTTGATTTCGCGTACTCATTTGAATTAGATGCTGACTCTCGTGGTAATGCCACTGATAACAACCAAGCACACATGATTGGATCACTTAACAACGACATTGAGAAAATTCTCGCCTGGGGCAGGGCGAATCGTGTCGAGTTTAATGCATACAAAACCCAAAGCTATCAGATCTCTATCAAACAAACCCCAAATTCCCCACCATCCTTCTTTCTCAACAGGGTAAGCATTTAAAACTCTCCTAAAATGAACATCTTAGGAGTTCAGGTAATGACAATATGGTTTCATCCAGAAGGGAAATTATTCACATAATGATAAAATAGTTTCCTAAACATATCTTAACTCTACCAACAATATATCTATAGAATGCTTTTATTTCGGCTATGTTGTTGCTAAGATTATGCCATACTGATGAGATAGCTCGATCTGCCCGTATTTTTCATAATTTTAATTGTATTTTTAAGAGTTGCTTTCATTTTTGCTTACGTTTACAGGCAATGTCTGTGATCTCAGTATCCGTACGGACGATTAAAAATTACATTTTGTAGATATATTTTCTTTCGTGTAAGCCGAAAAATAGCACATACCGAGTAACAATCAGCCCTGTGACAAGATGTTGTCGACATGTTTGAATATTAATTATATTTATCTACTCATACGTTTCATAATTTTGGTAACATTTGCCAATCAATATTAGGTCTGTTTAATGAGGCTAACCGGATTTTTCCTGGAGACCTCGGTCCACTTTCTGTGTTCAATAACGCTTCCAAGTCGACCGAAGTTTCCCAGGAATGTGTTCATTGACGGCTGCCAGATTTAGTCTCGGTCAGTCTCGGTCAACTTTTCTTACCCAAGCTCTAGACTTAAGGCAAACTCAGGAGAAGTGTCATTCGTGGAAGTGACAGCCCAAGTTGTCCAGACGGGCTTGGGCGGCTTTGACAGTTTTCCTGAGATTGAACGAAGTTTTCTCGGTTAATCTGGGGCAGTGTCTCATTAAACAGACCTATTATTATAAAACTTTATAATTTCAACTACAGGAGTTCCCTTTGCTCTTACTAACAAAAAATGCTAACGTCCTGTAATTGAATTGTGATCGATTGCATTTCTGAAAAATTTTACATAATTTGATTAAGATTTTTTTGTCCAGAGATCATAAAATGGAATATCTCAAATTTCGAAATATTCACACAAAACAACAATTATAAAAGAGTCTAAAAGATATTTACTTGTTAATTTAGTTTGATGCGTCTTCGGAAGCAGTATTTTGACTATTTTATTTTAAAACTATCTGCTTGCTCATTTACTAGATTTGGGTAATTAATTTAAAAAGTCGGGAAAAATCTTCATATTGCAAATTTTAAAAATGCAAAATTATAAATAAATTAAATATGAATTATGGAAAAAAATCAATAGAGATGTTCAGGTCGCATTTATAAATGTGTTTTAAAGTGTGATGACATACCCTTTTTTTATTAGTACTGGAAGAAGGTGGCGGTTCCCACCCATCCATTTGCAAATAATCCTCCAAAGTGGCATTCTTCTGAAGACGTTTACTAGTACCATCAAGACGAGCTACAAGAAGAATTTTTATTTCTAATTTGCATGCATAAGGCTATTTTCTCACCGAGTTTTTCTTCTGTTGCTTCTACATCCCACTTGCTCTTCAAAAAAAACCCGTCAACCTAAAAATAAACGATATCAATTAAAATGCAAGAAATAAAATGTGCGGATAAAACGTACACTAAAAATATATATAACCGATCCATTAAATGTGAAAATGCCTAATTTTTGTTATCAAGGTAAATTAATATAGAGGGCACATAGAGCAATTATTGTATTTTCAGCTATTTCACACCAAGTCTTCATAATTCTACCTCTTAATTCTTTATTCTTCATAGAAAGGAATGCAGAACATGGTTGACTTCAAGACGGGTTATCTCGAAAACGAAAAGAGATAGGTGGATACGTTCCTTATATCAAATTGAAGGGCAACTTAAGACGATTACAAATTATGTAAGAAGAGTCCATATTAATTACAGCTTTTACTTAGATTAATAAAAGAGTATATGGCTCTAGCGCCTACTATAAATTTGAGTGAATTAACCTTATTTTTACGATTATACAGCGAAGTTCTTACTTAGGTCGTTGATGGAAAATTTTGTTATGCTACGTGATATCTATGGGTTCTGGTGGTGGTTGAAAGTTATTTTGATTATAAGGATTAGTGTTTACAACTGAGTTGTATGGGAATTAATTACGTGGTGGGCTTCTTAATAGATTTAGTCTATATTGTCCGAAGTTGTCGTTAAAGTTACGTTCGTAAATGTTCCCATTCTACGTGCTTCTATAGTTCATTCGATTAGGATCATTGCTATTTCTAATGTCACTTCCAAAACTCCTAGCTCTATTGTTTGGTTGAGGTTCAAAGTGATCCCTATTTCTGTTATCTAGTTGGAATTCAAAGTAATTTCTTGACTGGATGGAATCCTCATTTCTCCTACTATGATCTCTATTACTGTTATTATTTCAAGATTCTGTCGGCTTGTTGGGAGAGAAGTAGGCATTTCTTGCTCCAAACAGCATATCCATTACCTCTTCTAAATCCAAACAACAATTGATCTCATTGGTTCCAGTATTTTACTCGTGAAGATTTAAAAGGCTGCGTTCTTGTTTTGTCACAGTATCGTTCATTAGAAACAAGGCCTTTCATACTACTCGTGGCATAAAAAAATTTATCACAATTTCAATGGTCACCGAAATTATTCAGGATTTTGCTTGATAATTTATTTCAATTATTTCCCTAGCTGTAGTATGTAGTGTGCTTTTTACGATGTATAAGTAGATGGATTGTCCTATGACATCTTAGATTGCTTGGAGTTGGATATATTTTTGTCTATCAGACTGCAGAAAACTTATAAACCTCTACTAACTCCATTTATTTCATGGAGTATATACAGGCTGATTCAGGTCAAGATACCACGGGGTATACCACGTGATTCCTTGAAGTGAGCTGATATTTTCTTTTTGGTAATTGGAATAAAAAGAAATTTGATAGCTTTCAACTAAACCACAAATAATCATAATCCATAGGGTGATGCAAAAGTGATGAGCAATCATTTTCATTAGGCAACATGTGGAACGATTTTTTTATTTGAATCACAGGGTGATTGACTATATATCTAGGGGATCGATTTGATAATTGGTCATTTTTATTTATTCCAATATTCTCGTTTTTTTTTTTTGCAAAATATGGTAGCGTATACTTTATACATACTTACACTTTGAAAGTAGTGAAAAAAAAACTAAGAATTTTTAGTTTTTATAAATCAACAACTAGGTTTATTACAATTCACTGCTTTAAGCACGACGACAAGAAAGCGAATGATCAAAGTACAATTCCTCTTACAATTTCCGTTTACATTTCCAATAGTTCACGAAAAAGCAATGCTACCAATTTGAGCGCAAAATTTTAAATTCAAATTTGAACTATACATAACATGAAGGAAAGAAAGAGTATTTATACACTGATGTTAACAATGATTACAATGCTCAACTATGTAAATTGATATTGGAAACAAAATATGATATGACATTAAAATAATGAATATATTAAATGCCGCAACAAGTAGTTTGATAGATAGAACAAAATGGAGATTAATGGGGATTCGAGACAACACGCTTTCAAAACAGTTCGATTTTGAAGTAAAGTAGGAAAACACTTGTTATATGGTACGTTCTTGATCTAAATATGTAACTTTAAATTAAAGTGGGAATACACTTTTGAGTAGTGTTGGGCAAAAACGAATAACTACATCGAATAATTCCAATAACCACCAAGAAGTTAGTTATTCGATAACACAATTTCACTTTATTCGATTTCGAATAATTGGGAAAAATGTACAAAAATTTTCCCAATTTGCATGAATTCTTTTATATTTTACCGCAGATTTCCGTGCTGAAGCAAAAATCGTAAGCCACTAGAAAAAAAAACTACTTTTCACCAAATAAAATGGTCATATCTATAAAGAGATCTAAGAATCCGTGGGTGATTTACAATTACATTCAGGCATAGAGCACTTGATTTCATATCATGCTTCTCCGAAACAAAGTACACTTTG
>QYTT01094616.1:20477-37804 GCA_006980735.1 Dasypogon diadema
TAATTGGAATAAAAAGAAATTTGATAGCTTTCAACTAAACCACAAATAATCATAATCCATAGGGTGATGCAAAAGTGATGAGCAATCATTTTCATTAGGCAACATGTGGAACGATTTTTTTATTTGAATCACAGGGTGATTGACTATATATCTAGGGGATCGATTTGATAATTGGTCATTTTTATTTATTCCAATATTCTCGATTTTTTTTGCAAAATATGGTAGCGTATACTTTATACATACTTACACTTTCAAAGTAGTTTGATAGATAAAACAAAATGGAGATTAATGGGGATTCGAGACAACACGCTTTCAAAACAATTCGATTTTGAAGTAAAGTAGGAAAACACTTGTTATATGGTACGTTCTTGATCTAAATATGTAACTCAATTTTTAAATTAAAGTGGGAATACACTTTTGAGTAGTGTTGGGCAAAAACGAATAACTACATCGAATAATTCCAATAACCACCAAGAAGTTAGTTATTCGATAACACAATTTCACTTTATTCGATTTCGAATAATTGGGAAAAATGTACAAAAATTTTCCCAATTTGCATGAATTCTTTTATATTTTACCGCAGATTTCCGTGCTGAAGCAAAAATCGTAAGCCACTAGAAAAAAAACTACTTTTCACCAAATAAAATGGTCATATCTATAAAGAGATCTAAGAATCCGTGGGTGATTTACAATTACATTCAGGCATAGAGCACTTGATTTCATATCATGCTTCTCCGAAACAAAGTACACTTTGTTAGTTTGTTTATTACCATTTTTATTTATTTTTTTAGTTATTTTTGTCGGAGCGACTGGTTTCTAAAACAGGTGAAGTTGTAACGGTCAGGAGGAACTTGCTGTCAGCAAATGATAAAAAAATTCTTGTTTTAAGTGGAAACATAAACACAAAAAGTGATTTTTATTTATGTTATATAATTACTACAAAGGTATAAATATTAATGTGATTTTTTAGTTCCTTTCACCTTCAGAGCTGTATATATGATTTTTTTTGTTCTAAATAATATTGAACTCTTGTTTATTTTCTTATTTCCTCCATTAAATAAAAAAGAAGTTAAGAAAATTTATGTTTTATTCCTATCACTCCTTTAAAAAAGGGGAAACTTATTAATTATTCGATTTACGATATATTATTCCATGTTTGAAATTATTCATTATTCCATTATTCGATGGTTCAGATTATTCGATAGTGCCCAACACTACTTTTGAGATGACACTCTCTTAATAAATAGTAAAAACAATTTTAAATTAATTAGATCATAGCATAAGAACACACCTTTGAAATAATGTAATTTTCACTTGAACGTTATAAAAATGAATTCTATTATACAATAATCGAAAACTAAATATTTGACACTTCAATGAATATTTATTTAAATGTTATAAAAATTATGGTAATCAATATTTTACTTAAGTGTTACAAGAATAGATTCTTATGATATCATTAACCCTTTACATTCCCATGTCGAGTCTGACTCGATATCAATTTGATTCACAGGCACTCCTATGTCGAGCCTAACTCGACATTTTCACACCGCCAATATTGTGCAAAAAATTGTATATTATTGGAAATTAAAATAACTTTGTATTACTAAACATAAAGTTTATTGCTATCTTTTGTATGAGTCATTCCACGAAGAGCCGACCATCCCAGAATTTCACCACAATATGGCAATGTGGAGCATATGTAAGATATAAATTCCCAGTTTCCTCCTTGCATACTTGCCCAGATATAGAAGTTCGAAGTTTTCTGAGATGTTGCTTTAGTGTCCACTTTGAAAGTATATAACTCTGCAGGAAGTTAACCGATATTGGTGATTGTGGTATTATTTTAAAGGGGATCGACGAAACTTTCAAGAAAAAAATAAAAATAACACATTGCTTTTATATCTTTAACCGTAACGTAGGGCATGCATATGTACCTATAATTGTGGGGTTTTTTGCTATGAAGAATAAATAAATAATACAAGCTGCATCTATTCATGCCTATACAATAAGATATCATATAGAGACCAATAAATCTGAGACGCAAATCTAAAAAGGCAAAATTAAAATCATGGCACCTAAGAAAATATTTAATTTTAAAACAGATACTCCTAGGATATTAAGAATATTCTTTTTACAAATACCCCTCAGACTTATGATCTCTGTCTTCTGTTTTATTGTTTAATTTAAAACCTAGAAACCTTAAAACCTAGAGACAAAATCATTAAAATCTTTGTCTTATATCTCAAAGAAATGGGAAAATGGTGAATTAAATAAAAATATTTATGGGACGCAGTGTGAACTGTGCACTTAAAACTCTCCCTCTTATTCACTATTTGCGATACCACTTTTATGTTGCGGGAGTAGTAAGAGCACAGGTGAGCCAACTACATAAAAAAATATGAAAAAAATCGGAAGTACGTCTTGAAGGATATTCAAGGATAAAGGATTCTTCTTATATGCTTAAAATTTAATTTTGTCCAAAAAATTTGTTTATTTCCTTCTGAAAGTTTCGTCGATCCCCTTTAAAACGATGCCACAATCACCAATATCGGTTAACTTCCTGCGTTATACACGTTCAAAGTTGACACTAAAGCAACATTTCAGAAAAATTTTGAAGCGTTTAAAATGTTCAGATTCGTGATTGTTTACGTTATAAAAAAGGGATGCCGCCAATTCACAGATTCCTATCATGTATCATGTATTGTGATGTATTGAAATGTACAAAAAAATTTCGTTTGCATTTTACAAGAGCTAAATTGGTTTTTATGTTGAACACTCACGTGGTGGGAATTTTTTCTTTGGACTTTAAATATCTTTGGTCGCATTTATTTTGTTCAAAGAAAAAGCGAAGGAAGAAAGAAGAAAACCTTCGGCCCATAGATTTCGGTAAAGCGTGTTGTTGGGACTTACTGGAGATTTTCATGTACCAACAGTGAAACTAAGTTGACGTGGAACAAAGTGATTACATTGAGAGTTTAGATGGAAGGAAAACATAAAGTTTGTGCTGTTTGTTCTGTCATCAACATACGCGGAAAAGACAAGAAATTACCTTATATTTTAAATATGTAAATAAAAACGTGGCGTATACCTGGAAACGGTTTCAAGCATTACATTCTTTAACACATCCAAATTTGAAATTCGGTTTAAAAAATTATTTTGTTCTTTTTTTACCTACCAACATTTTCTTCGCTTCCAGCAAAAAAGTGCTTAGAAATTTCTCAAATATTATATCTTAACACAGTTGCAATACTGTTGTTACGAAAAGTTATAAAAATAATTATGTAGTACTTCATAAAATATATCTAAAAAACGTTTGTAAATAAAATGAACTAAAAAATAAAAAATAATTTTTTCTTTCTCAGTGATATACACAATAAAAGACTGTGTAAATTTGCAGCTTTTCAAATGCATTAATAAAAGATTGGGCATGAGTTGCAGTTAGACAATTGTGATTATAGTTCTGGACAACAACAGTAGTAATCCCATCGGAGAGCTCCCCGCTCACTCATTCTAAATCAAAAAACCCCATGTAAATCCACCCAGGTTTACTACCCTAAAACTCTTTCCAAAATTTCACACTTTCGTCACGAACGGCACTCTTACTTTATTTACAGTTATTTAGTCAAGGGTTAGCGAGTGGATAAAAGTTATTTAAAAAGCACATTTATTGACCAACAATGTTTTCAAGTTTATTTAAAGTAAAACACATAAAGCCATAGGAAGCTATTAGCAAGAAAAATGAAAAAGCATTCGGACTGCAAAAAGTTCTCACTAGAAATAATAAAAAATTTAGTATGCACCAGGAACGCAATCAGAAACATAACTGTAGCTAACTGTAGTCAATTATAGCTAACTATTGCTGTCCGGAAAGTGCCATATCTAAATATTTGGACATAACTACAGTCACTTAAAAACTAACATTAGTTGGCTACGGAGCCGACTATTTTTGACTATGCTCAGGAGCACGAGTCATCGTACACTAACAAACATATATAGACATTAATTGATTGAATGGGGTTTGTTTAAGAGAGGCAATTTTTTGAGAATACTTGTGGCGTATTTATTATAAATTTTACGCAGAAAAAATTGAAGAAACTGTGCTGAGAGTAGTTAAAGGTCACCACAGCTATGACTATAACTATGTTTCCGAACGCGATCTTGTTAAAACGGTAATAAGCACTATATCATTATGTGTTCAATATTTCTAATACCAGAATTACCCTCTTCGAGGTCTCGCATACCATTCGTGATAATGAAGACGACAGTTTAAACAGCACGCTAGCTTCGTCTTGCCTCGATAAGTGAATCCCGAGCAGTGTTCGCATCCGTCCGAGTTGTGACGAGCGTTCATCAATGCAAATGCGCTATAAACATTCGCAACACTCATGTGTTACTTAGCATACATTCGAATATCTCATCCTCGTTGCCAATTTCCATATTAAAATTTATGATATAACGGAATTTAACTTTAACAGAAAAATCACTTTTAACAAATAACTCTTAGTGTTTCTCTTCCCGGAGCACCGAGCAGTTTCCAAGGGGAACTACATCACTTTTCTTTTAATTATCGCAAGTGAAGAAAGGTAAATTAATACTTGCATCGGCTTGCTATTTGAGGTATAAGAGTGAATTGTTATAGCCTTTTCATTTCAATTTCCACAAAATGAAATTTACCTGAGAAATACAACTGGCCTTGATTCTCAGTAATGCGATATTTATATTGCTTTTATACTACGCCCGTTATGTGTGCATTCTGTAACTCTTAAAGAAAGGTTCTCTTTATGAGGAACCTGAGTAATTGTATCTTAAATTCAAAGCTTTTCAAAACGACAGACACGATTTTCACAAACTATATGTCCAACTTTTCTAAATCTTTTAGCAATCTACTTATTAAGGCTTCCTTTAGGCGTTCAGCTACGCAGAAATCATTCGATTATGTATTTTTTGTTTTAGATGTACGCACGAGAAATTATGTCCACCAATAAATGCCCAAGACAATATTTTACCTGGTAAATGCAATTTAAAAGTGTGTCTTGACTAGAAAGTTGATTCGTTTTCGACACTCATAATACGGTACTCTATATTTTAGAAAATTTCAGAATATGAGTAGAGTTATATGGAGATAACAAAACAGTTTGGTTTCTTCAAAATACGGTATATCAGAATTACAATAAGAAGAATAATTGCATAATTTTAGAAAATTGTAGCCTTTTTATAATAAAAAGTAAACAACGTACCAAAGTTCGGTAAAAAAAACATAATCTATTAAATTGAAAGCTTATGATTTAGAACCGGAAATTTTGAAATACTCACTTATAATATTTGAATATTCGAAAAAATGCTTAAATATCCTATATTCAACTTTGTCTGTTTTACATACAGCAATAAATACGTAACTTTTCTTCAAAACGACATAAAATCGTCTGCAGTTCGATTATCATATGCATTTTATTAATTATGTATTATATAGTTTACATACTAAATTTTTATTTGAAAAATTCGAGATTTTTTTGAAAATATCAATTGCGTATTTACCTCTTGAATACATTCCCCTAATTCTTGACAACCTTCGCTTTCTTGAGCACTTACATCTTCCTGAAAAAAATAATTAAAATTAAATTTTCATCAATATTAAATTCAGGTATATATTAAATATGCTAAAAGTAATATTTTGTATGAATTCAAAGTGTATGGAAAAGAGAGTTTTAGTATCATATTTACAATTTTGTAGACAACAAATTGTATAAAAATCTATAGTCAAGGCAATTACGCTGGCTGATTATAATGTTATAAATGTATGCATTAGCAGGATCAATATGTAAGACTTGTTTAAATTTAGAAAGTAATTGGATTGTGGTCCAATGGATAGAGTAACCTATCGACTTCAAAATAAGAAATGAACACAGTTCTTTGCAAGTATAACTTTAATAGCAAATATAGCTGAAAAGTAAACCTTCTTTATTGTTGAAATTTTTAGTCAAGAAATAAATTAAATATTTTTAATTTAAATTATACTGTACAGTTTTATTTGATGAAATTTTATTATAACTTACCGTATCAGATATATCCTCCATTTGAACTTCTTGTATTGCGGTATTCTGTAACAGAGATGCAACATCAAGTTTTATATAGTGATCTGGTGTTGGTATCCAACATCTTATAATTTGTTGTATATCCTCTTTGGATCTGTTGTGGATATTACGTCTAAGACAAGTTTCAAGATCACACAACAAATCAATCGTATAAGGCTATGTAAATGTTTTTCGTAAAATTTATATAAATTATAGTTTGTAGAATTTACCGTAAATTGAGCGGATTTTGCATTGTTATAAAACTCTGTAAATGTCCTAAGAGATTGGTTGATGCAATCAACAATTATAAAGTCAAACAAACGATCATTTAAAGTTTTTTTGTATGCTTTAATAAGATATTCCATATAACTTTCTTCCATTTCTTCTTCATATTGGTAAATTATTTCTTTAGTTGTTATCTGAAATTTAAAAAAAAAAGTGTTACTACATAATTACCACAACAAACCTATTATTAAATTATATACAAACCTTTCTTCCAGTACTCGGACATTTTCCTTCCTTGTCTACTTCGACCATAAAATAATCATCAATGCTAAGTAAGCGAGGTGCTGAACCGCCCATTTCAATTTCTTTTTCTTTAATTAATTTTGCCACATATGATTTACCACTACCCGGTGGTCCCCTTAAAATTATCACTAGTTTTTTTGGACGAGACTCACGGCCAGGTTTTAACAGTATTTCATCGATTGTTATAGTATTGTTATTTTCCATAGTGGGAACTATTAATTGAACTTTTTTTTGTTCTGATGAAGAAGCGATTTCTTTAATTGGAAATACCGGACAGAATACTTTATCTTCTAAAACTGGAGAAGTAACGGCATTTAACTCCTCTATATCAGAATGTTTAGTGGACACAGATTCATCAAAGGCATTGCTGGATTATACAAAATACAATAAAATGATGTTTAATCGATTCTCAAAAATCACATCTTAAAAATAACATAAATTGACAATTTAATCTATTTTTATTTCAGTAAGCTATGTTTACAATGTTGAGCGGTCATATAATTTGCACTAAAATTATGTGTAAGCACACACAACACTAACAATAAAATCAATACTTAAATACTATTATAATGAGAAATAAAATTAATTTTAAGAAACAAACTTACTCATCTTCTGAAATTTCGTCAAAATTTTCGTAACTTTTGTAAGTTGTAGATTTCTCAAAGAATGAACTTGTTGCAAATTCAGTTTTTATTAGGAAATGATCGTCATTATTACAACTATTCCTTCTTTTACCGCGTTTAGTAGGCAAACCAGGCCTTTGACTTGCAGTTCGATTTACTAATGACCAAGGACCAGGATAAGTTGGATTACTTTCCTGAAGACCGCTCTTCTAAAATATAACTTTTACTTCCTTCCCCCAAAGAAATTTATTTTTCTATTTACTTTGTTCCTATTCCGGTTCCGATTTTTGTTCCTACCTGCCTGAAAATCATTTTTCCTACCTTCATTATTACTTTCAAGTTCAGATTTAACTGAAGAAGAATGACCATAATCAATAGTTTTCATTGGAAAGAAATCTTTTTTATCCCCATTATCGTCATTATTTGCACTAGGCTTATGACCGTAGTCTACTACTTTACGAGGTAGTAGAATATCATTTTTGGGAAAATCGGCATCAAGAGACTTATTTTGGTAATCAATAACATGAGTAGGTCGAAAATAATCTTCATTACCACCACTACGACCCAGATTAGATGGATCTAAAGATTTATCAAAAACGTTTGGTTCAGTTTTAAAAGGATTACGATGAAATCCCTGAAGACTATCGTCTTGGCCACCAGCAGAACGCCCAGAACTTCTACTTCTATCACGATTATTAGATGTACTTCTGCTTCGACCTCTACGATCTTCGTACTGATGTCCTCTTTCGCGATCATTATTTTCAGAAAAAGGATTTATCCTGTTTCCTCTATCATCATGATCCTTAAATGGGTTAACTCTCTCACGACTCGCCATTCCCTCGTCGTTTCTATTCTCCTCGTCGAAATTGTCCATCGAACTGTTTCTAAGAAGGTAATATTTAGAACCACAGAAATATATTTGCAATTATATAATTTTTATTTTTTGCTGCTTTTTCATCACAAATAGAAATATGCTGTTGGTAATTAATTGTACCTATTCTAGCAGCATCATCTTTGTAACTCTCGGTAAATTTATACCAACAAAAATTAAATGCTTTATCCTAAAAGAAAGATTTAGAAATTAGAAAAAATGCTTTTTTAGGAATATTTAAAAAAGATAGAGCTCATGTTTGCTTAATGCTAACACATGCGATATTCCTCAACCAAAAAAGGAATCACGTGGGCCACTGATTGAACCTATTCATATATTCTAAAGAAGCTTCACATGTATTTGCACCTCTTAAAAATCAATATCTAGCTAAAAAAAATAAGATTACATTATTTCTTTTAAATGTGTATAATTCGCTCGAAGAAGTTGATTTTTTTATTACCATGCGCTTTGTATGATAACTACATACGAAAAATATATATCAGAAATATATTTAAACGCATTGTTTAAATTACATTTTTGTCTTAGATTTTTATATATAATCATCTCTTTTGGAAAACGCAAAATGTAGTCAAATTCTAGTAAACAGGGTCAAACAATACTGCTATTTATATCTTCAAATATCTTGCTTTAATAAATGTAAACACCCATTACATACTTCCTTGTCTTCTTATTTTTAACGATTTTATATCATTAATGGGCACTTTTATAAAGATCAGAATAGAATTATACAGACTGTGTGCCTAGTCCGCCTTGCTAAATCATTTTCTAAGCTTAGCAAATTGTAAGTCTTACTTTTCAAGGCCTGCTAGTTGTTTAATAAAATTTATTTATTATTTCACTTATTTCATTCAATAAGTAAATAACTTACATACCAAGAAATAAAATCCAGTGTACATAATTCCTTAGCATGATCCCAATAAATTTTGAAATATTTCTTAACACATTCGCTGGCAACTACGAGTATACTGGTGAAGCTTTTAAGCTCTCTCTTACGAAATGTATTTTACATAGGTATATTTTTCTGGCGAAAGCTTTTCTGCTAATTATGGCAGTGAAAGGGTTAAACCGCTAGTTGCTATTCTACTACCATAAACCATAACTTTACAACAATAATTCTCTTTTATTATTCTTAGTTTCTTTGAATAGTGGAGTTTATAAAAAATCGAGTCGAGTATTAAATAATCCACTTGAAATAATCGAATATCGCTCAAAGTTCCAGGATTCTGTTGTTTACCGCAGTGATAAAAAAGCGGCAAGGTAACTCCACCTCACAACGCTGTGATATCGATTTAGTAAGGTTTTCAATGACCTTTCTAAGAATTTTAACACACTCCACCTTTGAGACAGATCTTTTCCTGCGTATGGGAACATGTTGTTTTCAAGAATACTTTGTACAGATATCAATAGATTATGCTCTCAATTCTGAATATGAAACTGTAACCTCTCGAGGAGAAACAACCCCACACTACAACGCAGCTACCTCTATGTTTTACCGCAAGATTTTATATGTCTTCTAATATGCATCGAATAGCACCAAATTAAATGTTAATGCAAGTCAAAAGCCACTGTTCTCCGTCGCCCCCCAGTCCATTCGAAAATAACGCAAAATGCAATGCAATGCTTGATTTTATTCACATTAATTGCGTTTTTTATGATCTGCTTGATCGTATTTCCTACATATGCGCTGACATTCACAGCAGCCTTAGCAGACAATTTTATAATATTTATAAAGCCACAGTTATCAGGCAACAAAGGTAACAATAATATAATGTGAAGTATAGCACAGAGATTTATGTGTTTTGGTATAAGGATATATATATATATATATATATATATATACAGGGTGTCCAGTAAATAATCGACATGCAATATACCAATCCCTGAAGTGTCCTGATCAAAGCTTGTTCGGAGACCCTCCATGGTGTCCAAAGATTTTATGTACTTTGACGAAGGTCCACCCTGTAAAATCCTTATAACTTTTCACAATGTCATCACAGGGTAACGACCAAGGATGTATTTGAAAGAGAACACTTGTGGCAGTCCAACGGTACAAATCGGGATACAACAGTTATTGATGACTTTTATTTTTTTTAATTACTGGTAACAATGATATTTAGTTTTTATCCAGTGTTATAAGCTTCAAAAATTACAAATAAAAATTATTCATATTATTTTTAAACAAAAATGCTATTTTTATATTTTTAATTAGAAAATAACTCTCATCAATCTGATGTCAATCTCCATTATGAGTTAGCCAAATACAAGCACCAGATTACCCGACTACGATGTAGTGGGTGGCGATGAGAGCATGCTTTTGTTTTCATTTTTTAACGATTCTCAGGATGTCGAGACATCAACCAAGAACTACAAAATGAAAGGCTACTGTGCATGGTGGGATTTGATGTAGAGCAACAATATTTAATTTTCACAGAAAAATTCTTCATACCTTGAAAAACTTCTAATTTGGTTTCTATTCTGTGGTTGAACCTTAGTTGAACCAGGTTTGAGTCTCACATAAAAGTAGGCTGAGTTGAAAGCGGGTTTCTCGACTCGACTACGCTTTGTTAGCTGGGTCTCTCGATTATTTTTTGGTATCACCACGGTTAAATTAATAAAAGTTAGTAGGTCATGAACCTATTTTCATATCAAATTAAGAAAATTAAATAATCGGTGAACATTTAAAATAGATGTTGATTTTTAAACATTTTTTTCAAATTTCTCACACTAAAAAAGTATTGTTCATTAACAATTTACATCAGTTTTAGCTTTATGACCCCAGAGAAGCGTACGTGTGTGGTTAATGTTTCAAAGCAATCGGTTGAGCCCTTCAAACATAGTTCCAAGAAAAAAATTGAACTGAGTTTGCTTATAAGTGGACAACTGTTAAGAAGTTACCGATCATGAATCGCAAAATTGGACTAATCCTGACTTCTACAGGAATTATTCACTACTGTTGCCAGTGATTGTACTCATTTACTCATTCCTAAGTATTGCACTGATTCACCCCGCAATATGAATCGTCCACACCATTGGTTTCCACTGCGCGTGAGTCCGCTGAGTGTGAATACACTATTCAGCTCAGAAGCAAAGGGTAAGCTGAACTGATAGAGCAAGTGCATATGTAAATTTATCAAAAGTGGTTCATTTTTTACTGATTTAATTCTGTTGTTGATTTTATTTTGTTGTTGTTATTTATATTTGGGCTTATTATAACTACTTTAGTAGTAAAAAACACTAAGGATGGAAAAAAATAGAGAATCCATTCGTAGGCTCATAAGCCTTTCGCACATCTATAAGATGTACTTTCTGAAAGAAAAAAATCGAATAGCGAAAAGTGATTTTATGGCCTTTGTGACCCTCCAAAATAGAACCTTCTCTTAATATATAAACATATAAAATAAATGAAAATTATGCATCAGACTAGGAAGAGGTTTGGATAATATTTTCTTAGAAATGAAACATTGGATTAAAAGATAAATAATAGTCAACTATCGAGATAAATTGTTCAATAAATATCTTTTATGTTTAAAATATACACACAAAGTCAATTACACAGGGTACCCCTGCTAAAGTGATCAAGCAGGAGGTCCAGTGATAAGGTATCCACGAGACAAACCAAAAATTGTATCAGTGGTTATGGGATGATCAATGCGAAACAATATAATTCCACTTGAATTTCTGGTTGTCTTTTAACCCTTTCCAGCCCAAATTCTTTTTAATAGATAAAAAAAATTGTTTTGTTAGTTTTCGTATTCAAAACTATCTAGAGATACTTCGATTGCACTGGTGTAATTTTTATATTACCTTCCCAAAGTTCCCATGCAGCAACACCCATATTTTTGATTACATTTATAAATCAGTGAAATAAAAAAATTATATAAAATAGAAAGTTATAATGCATACTTTTATAATTTTTTATAATGCAGAAGACAATTATTACTCACAAATACGACTTATTTAACAATATAAAAAATATACAAATATATCCCATTTACCTTCTGGCAGCTAGTTGTCGGTAACAAAACTCGTGAACGAAGCTTTCAAATGAATTAAAATAAAATAAAAACTGGCAGTTGAGTGCATAAAACAACACTTAAGGTAGTAACACAATCAATGCGTGCGCCGCACTTTCGCATGCGTTGACAAATGTTACACAACGCAAGTAAACAGCGACACATAACAAAAATAAGTTTTACCTTGCATTTTGATCAAAGGGTTGGATAAGTGACGTTACATTCGACAGTATATTTTTATCTATTATTGTATGCAGTTCTAGAAAAAGCCCTTGACGAGGCAAACAGCAGTAGTTGCAAGGCGAGGGGATGCTAAAAAGCGTGGTTGAAAGTTTTAATTGCACTTTTTAACACACCCTCCACCTTCAACTGCTAAATTTTATTACAGTATCGTGTGGAGTTCATGTCCTCCTTTCATACTTTATATATATTAATAAGACCATCTATCTTCTATAGCTCCCGAGATATCGCCCCTTCTACCTTTAAATTGCGTTTTTCACCACCCCCTCACCCTGCAACAAGAATTTGTTATTACACCACTGCATAGAAGTCATCTTCCCTTTCATTTCACACATCATATATCCCAATATCTTGTATTTTTTCGATTGAATTGAACTTTAGAATGAATTAAAAAGTAAGAATCTTACCAGGTCCATGTATGCAAAACATGGGTTACACGAACCTCAGTAAAGCCGTAGTTCGAACTTCATATAGTTCGAACTTTTGCAATACACATGTAGTTTGAACCTTTTCGAGGGTCCTGTAGTTCGTGTTTTCAATACGTGTAGTTCGGGTTCGTCTTTTTAGAGAGATTTAGAGAAAGCCCTTTGGAGCTCTTTTTTCGTGAACAGTGGGTAAGCAAATGTAGAAGACTCAAAAAATTCTCTAAGAACAGCACATCAAATCAAAAGATATAAACGAGAATAATTTCCATTTTATTGAAATGATGATTTGTTCACTTCATCGAGTATTCATTTGTTCACCTTATGAAGAAATCAATGTAAAAATTCGATATTCATATTAGCGCAAGGTTCACATAAGCGCAAGTTCATATTATTGTGTCTATTGTAATGTCAAAAACAAAAAAAATCGGTTTCAAGGTTTACGAAAATCTGTACCTAAGAACCTTTCAGATAAAAGAAAAAACGGCAAACAAATTTCAAGCGCAATGCAACGAACAAAAGGCAAAATGTTCAGTTCTTATTACTTGACCTTGCGTCCTCGGTTTTAGTAGTGGGCAGAAAAAGTATAGATCGAAGACAAATGTAAAAGAGAATTTAGTCCTGGCAAAGGGAGAAGAGCAAGCCTACAATGTCACAACTTAACTTTGGGGGCGTATATCTTAGAAAAGAAAAAATATATTGTAAAAATTTCAAGTGCTGGTTATTTGTTTATATGTGTCGATCAATATTATGAAATAAGAAAAATCAATATTTTAAAAGATTTTTCGGCAAGTCCGGGAATATCAATCATGATGTGATGACAGACTGAATTTCTAAGCTTACTAGTGCTTCGTTTTCAAATAATAAAAAATTATCTTGGATTTATTAGCAATGAAAATGGCTTCAAAAATAAATACTTTGTATAAGTCTTATATAACCGACGAAACTTCGTATGAACAAATTAGCTACACAATTTTTAACCTACAACGTACTCAAATAGACTTCCTTCTGACTGAATACATGAATAAAAGGACGAACCCTTAAAGGATTAGCATCCTCAACCGAGACACCCTGCAGAGCGACATATTTAACATGTTTACATGCCGGATTAAAAGTGGATCGAAACGGGATTGGATTGACGAAATTAGCATCTAAACGCCGATTGGATCGAAACTGGATTGAGTAAGTCCGATCCCTAAATGGTTTTGACCTGGAGAAGTGGATTGAATTAACTGTTTTCAAGTTCATATTATTTACCTTTTGTTTTTATTGGAATAAAATAGAAAATAGATAGAAACATTTTTTGACAAACTATAAAAATGTGAAGAATTTCCCCTGAGACTGAATGCTACTTGGATCGAAATGGCATGTAAACCAAGGGACACAACAAGAATTGTAATCCCATTTCCAGTCAATCCACTGATAATCTTGTGCATGTAAAGGTACTGATTATCGTCAATCTCAAAACAGGGAAAATTACTTATATTTGAGATTGAAGAAGACAAGCTTAAGATGACCAGTTTCAATTGCGCAGTCAAAGATTACATAGCTAAATCGCAGTGTAAAGATTACATAGCTAAATCGCAGTTCCTAAAAGTATTCTTATTGTTTTTTTAATTCTTGTCTTATATGTTTGTTAGAATTTCCTTTATTCCACTCTAATACCCTAGACAGACAGAGTCCTAAATCACGATAATTCGTAATTTGGGCCCATAAATCACGATAAATGGGTGATTTCGAGCTAAATCATGATACGAAATTACCTCAAATGTTGGCTGATTTAGCTTTGAAATCACGATAATTTCTAAATCAGAGCCAACTATATGTGAAATTTGTATTTATCTTTGGTAATTTCCTGCTGTCAAACATACCAAAAAGATTTCAATCTGTCATATTTTTGAATTTACCAATTGCCAAAGAGATCTTTGAATAGTTTTCCTCAATTTTATTAGAAATAAAGATTTTTGGTAATGTTGCACTGTTTTTATCATATGTTTTCTTTTTACAATTGAAACACAATACGTCAAAACTCTACAGTGAAATCACAAACAGCTGTCAAAGGTCAGTGTGTCACACTGTAATTTGATTTCGAAATTACGTGAGATTTAGCGTGATTTAGAACTCTGTCTGTCTAGGGTATTAGACCTTATGCAGAGTCAGCATAGAAAAATTAAGCATGTGACACATTGCTTGTTATTATATACATACATAAAATATTTCTGATTTGTTTCGAGTCAGAAAACAAAGGTAAAAGCAAATAAATATAAAATTTTGCAGAGATATAGCTCCTTAAAATCCTAATGTGTATACATCACATTATTTCCCAAAAAGTCCTTAGTAAACATAGAAATGACAATTTTTGCCACTTAGGTATTTCAATTTCAACTGTAATTTACACACAAGTTTCATTACAAATTCTTATATTTGTAAAAGCTAGAATCGATATATAAAATGTGAAACAGAGAATTTTCCATAAAGAATAACAACTAGTCAAATTTAGTGAATTTAATTCAATAATAGTTGTAAACTGCAAAAGCAATAAAATTAAAAATTCAAAGAACCATTCGAAAGACCCCAACCCATATCCAATTCATTAAACTTTAATAATAAATAGAGAGATGCATTCAGTAATCATCTCAAACATAAAGCAACAAGACGTTTCTTAGTTAATAGGCGTTTGATAAGTTTTAAATTACAACAAATTTTTAAGGAAGCTGTTCTCCTTAGAACTTTGAAAAACACGTTACTACTAACGAAGTATAAAATCCCCGGAATATGAGGTTAAAGCCAAAGTCGTTTAAATTCTTCAGCTATAATCTAACCAAAGTTCCAGACACATTAAGGGGGTCGAATCCAGGCGATAATTCTATAAATAATCACCATATACATACTACTACTATTTTTGTTTCATTTCAGTACGCACACAACTGCTGGGCAATCACAATGACATACTTTAATAATTTTCTTAGTTTTTCTCATTTCACACAATTCTACGAAGACTTATGATGTCAGCAGTGAAAGTCTCTTCTTTGAATTGGTGTGGCTGCGCCACTTACAGATTGTAAGATGAATAATTGAATAATATACAAATCGAAGCCTCTTATACATTTTTTAATCATAAAAATGACCTCATTTTTAGGAGTATAAAAGAAAAATTCTCTCAAAATGTTATTGCCAAGGATTCTGAAATTCTCCGGAAAAGAATACAAATAATTAGAGATAAGAAAGTCCCTTATATAAATGAAATATTTTGCTTTGATATTCCAATTAATAATGTAAACATTATACAAAATTAATTTTTCGTGTTTCATAGGAATTTTAACACTAATTATTCTTTGCTTTTTTAATACATTTGCGGTAATTACTCGTTGCTTTATTTCAATATTTTCCTTTATATTCATTCTATTATCACACATTGTATGTAGGCATTTTGAAATATTTTTTACGTAATTTTGCAACTACAGTGGAACTTCCGTAAGTGGAATCACCATCTGCCAGGCAAATTTGATTGTGTTAGAGAAAAAAGCCTTTCAATAGTACGAAAAATTTATTAACTATTTGACTACATAGAACATAATTCAACATAATTCAGATCATGTAAAAAAATAACACCTTTCAGGAAAATTATATTTCATACATGAATTTAAAAATTTTGCTTCAGATTAAAATAATCAGTAATTTTCAACTGCGATGTCTTCTTTTCTTTTCCTTTTAAATTGTTCGATCTCCTGGAAATATTGGCAAATATTGTCTGGTATCAATTCCTCTGTTTCAATGGCTTGCTGAACCATATCCAAGGCATTCTCAACATCCTTTCCGTTTGGTTTCATGATTTCTGCATTGCTTTCCCGTGTTTCGTTACCATCCAAGTCAGAATCGAAAGGAATGCAGCGTCGCATGTTATTTAGAATATCTTCCTTCGTAGGAAGATCTACGATTTCGATGTGTTCGTTCACATCAACGTAATCCATGCATGAGAAACTTATGTTGTTTCCCATACATGTATTCCAAAAATAGGTCATATCTTCGGTATCGTCATGTGGCTCAACCATAAATCTTAAATCTGGAAGTGGAACTATATCTTCATCAGCCCAATTAGACACTTCGCCGAATCCACACTTAAAATAATTAGCAATTGTTTCGTGACTAACATCCACAAGCCAACCGGGTAAAAATCTCTCTAACACAATCTAAGGGTGTTATAGGTGTTACAGATATATTTTTTCAAAACACTTTAAACTTTTTCTTAAAATTCGCTGTAATAAATTTATAACCTTTTTATGGCACCCATATCCATCGATTGCAATTTTGAGGTCATATTTGGAGAAAAAGAGATAAGTTTAATAAAGTTTCTTGTTGAATATCCTTCGAACGTAAAGGGCAGTTGTTGACAAACATTTACATTTTCCAGTTTTGGTAAGCGAACCTCTTCTCTTGTTTGAGAAGCCAACTCTCGAACAATTTGGTTGCCAATCTAAATCAATTTTTTGCGAAAACTGTGTTTTTCACACATTACTGTTATTTGCATCGAATAC
>QYTT01094619.1:14964-25810 GCA_006980735.1 Dasypogon diadema
ATTTATGGCGTTATAATGTGTCTGGTTCTGGCGAGATGTTCTTGGAAGTAAAACAATCAATCCGGTCAATTCTCTGTAAAATTATTCATATCCCCGCCAAGAGAAACAATGACAAGCGTTAAATGCTGGCCGGGTGCCATGTTAAAATTAATTTAAAAGATTTTCAATATTCACACTATGAGAGCACTGACTAGAGTATTGCAGTTCACTAATTTTTATAGGTTGAAGAATTCTCATGGCCTTTGCCGAATTCAAGTCTTTATCTTCATCTTCGTCTCAAGATAACAATAAGTGACGTAATGTCAAGACAAACTCCCGTCCGTTTTCAAGTCTATGCTATCGAGATTACTTCGCGACGAGTCAAGTTGATTTGATTCTACTTTGATGTTAGTTGAAAAATCAAAGCAAACGAATGCGGACAGGTTTTCTTGTCTTTCTGCAGACTTTTATAATAGCTAATCTCATTGTCTAACGTAAGATTTTGTTATCTACATATTAATTATACAAAGAAAGCTCTCGGTCCACTTTTTTTATATGGAGTTTCATCGAGCTTTTCTTGAAATTTTATAATGGCAACACTGATCCGCATCTGTTCGGGGTTGTGTTCATTACTTTGGGGTTGCGTTCCTGGGTAACTTCGGTGTTAAGTTCGGTATTTGCCACCGATAAGTATGCAATACATGGATTTATTGGAACTTTTTCTCATTTCCTCTATTATTTTAACCATTTATTGCATTATGGATCTGCTCAAAATTTCAGTTTTCGCAGTGACTTTTAACCCTTTGCACTCCGAAGGCGCCGCTATTGCGCCATTATATTGCAGCAACTTAGGAGTTTATTTTTAATTGACTTTCAATTAAATACTATAAGCTGATGGATGACTAATTAACCCAATATTAGATTTAGCTTTTTATTGTAAAAAATTTTATTGGGTTGTCATGTCGTAATAATAAAAGTTCTTGAAGTTATAAAGGATTAAATATTTCTAAAATTGCGTAGCTTCAGGTGTTGGAAAATCTCGGAGTGCAAAGGGTTAAGGGCTAAACAGAAGAGACAGAGAAATGTCCATTTCTGCATGGTAAAATATTTTGCATGTATCATATTAATTCTTGCTTGCATGAGAGGATTAGGCCTACAGGGGACACCTCCAGAAAAACGCGCCTCTTGCCTTACCTCTAGGGTGATGTGGAAAAAGGCTTGAAATTTAAGGTGCAAATTGAGGGAACATATAAAAACGTTTTGCCACTAATATTCAATTTGTGCAATTGCACAGGGGTCTCCTAGTAAGGATAAAGACTTGAATTCGGAAAGGCCCTCAGGAAAGTTCAGTTTGCTTCTGGTCAGACTTGTAGTCTGAGAATGTCTGAGCTACTGACTATTATGAACCTTCAAATTGGAGGCGAAGATGATTTTAAAAGGGGGAAACTATAAAAATGCTACTCTCAATAATTGCGGATATTTTATCAAACAAACAAAATATGTTATACATAGCAACCCACTTCAGGGGAAAAAGATAGACACCAACACATGTTACTCAGTACACATCTTTGTTCCTATCATGTTATCCAACGGAACGGAAGAAATTCCGAATTGCTTGTTTTTGCTGTTGCTTTAAAAGGCTGATTATATTTAACATTTTTTTATTTAACAAGACTTATCGGAAGTTGTTTAGTAATAATTCTTCAGCACTTTAAAATAAATGAATTTTTTGAAGAAAAATAGACAAATTAATTTCATTTGCTTCTTTAAACTAATAAATACCAAACATAATTATTTTTAACAGAACCCATTGGAGTAAATGTTTCAATAGTAAACACAATAAAACCCGGAGTTACTTTTACCGACATCAATTTACTATGGGAATTCATTTTGGAAGATGGATCTACAATAACTAATAAAATTTTATTTGAAAGAACATGTTCCGAAGAAGGTAAGCACTTTATTGGACACATATTAAACAGTCAGAATTTCTGTGTGTCTTTTCTTTGTAGAAAGAAATTTAGTATCTTCGGCAATCGTTGCTACCACCAATCAGGAAGTTATTTTAAATGAGCGAGAAGAAAAAGATATTTATTTTAAATTAACACCAAAATTTATTGGTGAACTGAAAATTGTTGGAATTGTTGGTAAAATGTCTGCCACAAATGAACCAGGTACATTACTTGGTTGCATTTATTTCGAACCACAATCCATTAAGACAACAGAAAGATCGTCACCAACTGTCCAATTTGACAATAAACTAAATATAAAAATTTTGCCTCCTGCACCTTCATTGCACGTTAGTTTTTCTCAGATACCTACAGATGTTTTAGTAGGAGAAATATTGCCAGTAACAATATGTCTTGCAAATTCCGGGACAACAGCTATTGGAAATATTTATATTGGATGTGATAATCCACGATGGATGTCTTTGTTAGCAGAAGATACAGATTTGCCATTATCTATTTTAAAAGGTAAGTTTTTATTTTAATTATCAATCGATTTTATGAATACTTTGAAGTATTGAGAATTATAGCGAAGTTTTCATTCATATGTGTTAACTAGCTCTCAACCTTTCAATTAGTATCTTAGTTCACTTTTAATACAAAACCAGAATTGCTGTATGTGAAGTGAACTGGAATTACCATTTGTTACAGCAATTCGTCCCATTCTGTTTCCACTTAAATATTTCGTTGGCTTTATATAAATTCAAAACCGACATTTTGATAAGATAATTTCTATGGTTTACATTTTAACACTGAAAATATAATTTTTTAATATTAAACAGAAACATTTTAAAATCTAACATATCGCATTTCAAATCAATGCGCTTGTCTTGAGGATCAAAGCAAGTGTGTCCAAAACTTACACGTGCTGGCGGAAAATAATAAATCATACAATGTCGTCTATATAAGTATATTAACTTAAAATATGTACGTCAAAATTGTAGCTATTTGTCTCTATTACAGCGCAAGCGATACGACGGGTGAAATTTTTTATCCCATTAATTTTTTTTATTACTCACACATTTTTCATTTCTGTCTGTACCCAATTCTGAAGTCTACGCAGACGAAGTCGCGGGCAGAAGCTAGTAAAGATAACAATAAATTTCTACGAATGATTCCGATTTTTGAATCTGTTCATCATATCCAAATTTGACCTACAAAAATAACTCCAAAGAAGGACTCGTCGGCACTGGACTGATTGTCTGGAAATATAATGCAGCACTTACTTCAGCGAATTGTTGGAAAATTCAATTTAATAAAACTACAACACTTTAAAATCTTCTATGCATTTTTATATAATTCTGGCCGTAAGGCTCCGTCCCTCAACGGTTAGCATTGTGCTTCATGTTGAGTTTGAATTCCAACGATACAATTAATAGTCAGGTGTTTTTGCTAACAACAAAATAATCAATGATATTTAATACTGCAAAAATGTAGAGATGTAAAATTGGTCAAGAAACAAATGAGGTCCTCCATTTATTTGTTAATAATCTCCTCAAGGATAAAGACATACAAGAGATCATTTATTAATATTTCCAGGAGTACTATACGTTCTAGCGGCTGATACTCTTGATTAACGTAGTTTTGTGTTTTGCAAAATTCTCATTAATTAAGATTTTTCTGTTTAGCCTTAAAAGCTGACCTAAAATCACCTTCAACTGAACGAATCAAACATACATGTTTATTCTTCCGTAGATTATAAAGATCTCACCAATGAGACTTTAAGTAAGGATAAGGAAACGCGTAAACAACATGTTTTCAAGATAATGAAAAATGGCTCTCCTAATTCTTTAAATCCACAAGAAACCACCACAATTCCAATGTGGATTCAAGCTCCGTTCTATAAAGGTCCTTTTAAACTGCGAATGTTAATATACTACGAAATGCCACCAAATTACCCAAAAATTAGGTAAGCCTCTAAAAAATAATAAATTGGAACTATAATGATAAAAAATTCTTATTTTAATAGATACCGATTGATTCGTCATGAATGGAACTTTAGTGTGAATGAATCCTTGCAAGCGGAAGTTGATTGTGTGATTAGCAACTTAGTAACCAACGACCTCAGTTTGGACTTGGACATGAAGAATGTTAATCAGGCGCACCATCCGCTTATGACAGAGATATATATCAACTCAGTTGATTTGTACTGCTCCCATTATAAACTGAAGTCGGATAAAATAATTTGTAACATAAATGATAATTTTATATTTAGTTCAGCGGTCCTAACTAGAATTAAATTTCAGATATGAATCAGATGGAAATCTGTCAGGGTCAACTTAATGGTAAGTTATATAAATGGATTCATTCTTGAGGTAAAATTTTCCTCCACATTCATAGAAAAATGTTTGAAATCGTCAAAGTCTTCAAGTTTCCGATGCAAACTAATTGAATCTCTAGCAGAAAAGGCAAATTCACCCTTGGACTATCATCTGAAAAGAATTTCATCCGTTTCACTTATTGATGGCATAGTCCAGTCCGATCACATTCCACCCATCACAACACTTTACAGTTTTCTTGTGAAGAACGAGACGAAATTCATGAATGTTATGAATGCTAACATAAACACTGAGGAGTTTAATAACATTGTATCTACGATCGATCCTCACATGACAGTCACAATTACATGGAGTGCTGTTGTTACTGACAATAGTTCTGCGCAACGTACGACACATGGACAACATTTTGTTCAGTTGAGAAATCTTTACGAACAAGTCTCCTGTCCCGAAACCGCAGATTATCGAATCAAGACGTATCTGGGTGATCATCAATCCTACCATAGGATTTATGAGTTTAAAGGATTTCAAAATAGTGAAAATGAAGATGATGATCAGTGGGAGTTTAACAATTATTTTGTTGGTAAACGTTGTCTGTTAGAAGATGAATCATTTTCGGTCGGCAAACCGAAGCAGGAAAGTGGAAAAGTGTTTTAAACACTAACTGGGTATGGATGTTCAAATTATTTGTATGCAATAAATAAATACGTTAACTAAATAAATTGAATTTGTTATTGCCCAAAACTATGCTGCCGGAGTTCACTCAAATGAATTTGGAGGTAATATAAGAAGCTTAGCAACCTTTACAGCTGAATCACACAAAAGATTTGTTATATGAATTCTTTAATTTAATTCATCTGTAAAAAGTCGTTTGAAAACAAAAAAGAAGCTATAATAGGCTCGCGAACGCTCATAATAGCTCACGGAAAATGAACATAGGATTGTTCGTTGTTGAAATTAAAAATCAAAAGTGGATTATTGAAGTTTACTTAAATAGCTGTTGCTGTGCTTGCTATCCAACTGTCCCTAGAACATGCATTTAGGAAACCGACAATAAAGCTGATTCCTTCACAATAAATGTTGAAACAGAAGAGGAGTGAAATAACTATTTTCATTTTTATACTATGTGCAATAAAGAAAAAATAATCCACTTTTGATTTTTAATTTTAACAACGAACCGTGCTATGTTTATTTTTCGTGAGCCATTAGGAGCGCTCGCAAGCCTATCATGTGCGAGCCTTCCTAAATCAATCGCGGCTCGTTCACGAGTGCGAGCTTTATCCTAAAATTTTATCGTTCGCGCACATGGATGTGCCTTTGTTTTCACTGGCATGCGCTCTTGGCTCGTGAGCAAGAGCGTTTGTTTATGTGACAGTCTTAAGCGTTCGCTCGTGAGTGTGCGTTTTAGTACCCTGGGCAAAACCCCCGGGACTATAAAACACAAGCCGCGAAGCAGAAATTGCAACTCACACATGTACTGCTTTTTATGAACGTCTTAATATAGAGGAAGTAGACCGATGACTCATGTTCGGACTACTTTTCTCTTTATTCCTATCTTAAAAGCGTTCATAAAAAACGATTTCACACATGTGCAAATCCTACTTCATGGCTTGTGTTTTATAGTCCCGGCAAAACCTTCTAAACTACAAGCCATGAACTCACCTTGAGCAAGAATATTGAACTCTTTTTTATGAACGCTTTAAGATAGTAGTGATATCTTAAAGCGTTCATAAAAAACGAGTTCAATATTCTTGCTCAAGGCCAGTTCATGGCTTGTAGTTTAGAAGGTTTTGGTCCCGGGGGTTTTGCCCTGGGAGACGCAATGCAGATGTGTGCGTTCGAATTTTCAAGCTCGTGAATTCCAACTCTCGTTTAAATTCTGTGCCTTTCCATCGCTGCAGCAAATAGTCATTAGACAGTAAATGTCTCGGCCTAGTCCTTTAACGTGCATTAACCACTAAAATCAGTATATTTACTTTTGATATATAACATTTACTGAGTATGAGCGAAATAGCAATCATTGCCAAGTCAAATTGCATTTTCAAAATCTGTAAATGCTAAAACTATCGAAAGATATAAAAGTATCCTACATTGCTGAGGTTTATTTTAAGTCTGTCGTGTCGCTATATATGTGAATATTCAAGTAAAACTGCCGTGTCGTTACGCATCGTGTTGTCAGTGTGAAATATGAATTAATCTTTATCCGGATTTAAAACCTTCGTTATAATATTGTCAAAAAGGACTGATTTCATCTCAGTTACAAGAGGTACTGATAAGGGTAAAATGGTTGTAATTTTTGAGGAGGTCAATGTTCGGGAAGAACTTCTTTGCTCTCCTAAACAAATCAGAGTTCCTGTACTCTGGCCTGGCTTGAGTCAGTGATGTAAACGGTGCTTGTACCGCTACACCAATGATATTTCACTTCGCGGGAACTTGGTCGAAGGGTTGCAACGGTTCTATGTAAAGCTACAGAGAGAACAATTGAAACACAATGATTACGGCGGATTCATACCTGTTAGTTTTTATACAATCTTATGACCTAGGAAATTATTAAAACCCGAAATTTCTCAATTAATATTCTAAGCAAGTTAAAATGTAATTTGACCCAATTACGAAAATCAATATTGCATTCTACTATCGGCCGATCACCTCTTTCTCAAGTCACTGTCACATTTCTTTCTTATTTGAGACTTTTTATTCTTTGTTTACATTTTAAAGTGTGACATGTAATGCGGGTCATGTAACTGAATGAAAAACACACTTGGGAAGCGAAATGAATATTTACAAATTTGTTTGTGATAATTTCTTAATTTAATGAGACTAACTAAATCTTAAACAGTCAGTCATGCGGTACATAAAGCAATTAATTGCAGCTTTTTAGTGTAGAGCAATTTAGGAAAATATAAATTAAAAACTTGTAATCTGTGTGTGACTCAGCCCGCTCGACCATCACTGTGGGTTATATAAAAAAAAGTATAATTCAGTAGTTTTTGAAACCGATCTTGAAAACCTTGTTTAACGACGAATGCCTTTAAAGTTTCAAAAGCCGATTACATCAGGTTAAATATATATTTAAGGTTATTTTTCAATCACTATACTCCTGGTTCGCATAGAAGGTTTTTCATCGCATATGCTATGGAAACGAATTCAATATTCATACAGCTGGACGTTAAATACTAGACTGTCACTACACACCACCTCGGAGAGCTAGAAGCCTTGATAGTTGCAGATATAAGAGTCCATATCACCATGAATTTCGATCAGATTATTATATTGTATGTTTTCTTTCTCTTTGCTAAGAGGATATTTTTCGTGCCACATGAGAATTAGAAAAAATACCCTACCGGACCCAAACTATCCACTCTTTTTACCATCATATCAACAATAATGTGTATTTTAAGAAGAACCACATGTTATCTAGATCGATATTTCTTGAAATCGAACATGTAGTTGAGGTAATGTTGTTTTCGGGCCCTTTTTCGTTTCTCTGCCAAGATTCGTCTTAGCTAGTTTGCGCCGCAGCGCTCCTTAACAATTCGTTTACGGCAACGTGCCTGGTCATTTCGAGTATTTCTTTATAGATTATCTATCCCATCCTACTCGTGAAGCAGCCTGTGATTGCCTTCTCAGCGTACCCTCGGCGCTACCTAAATGTATTATGCTTTAGGATCTCCATGTTATCATGCACAGTGGTTACGAAAACTAAACATCTGAGTGTTCCTCCCTTCTGATCCTTTCTGTAGAAGTGCGCAGTTGCTGACACGCCTTGCGCAATCTTCCGGTTATCCTGACCCTCTTAGTGCAGTCCTTGGACGTGAGTTCCTTGATTTATTACGTGATCCAGAATTTTCCTGGTCTCAGATTTAGTCCAATTTTTCCAGTTAAACTCAGCTATTCAAGTCAAAATTCCTCACTTTTGTGTGTTGTGTTCGTAGGGAGGATAGGTAATATTAAACAAAGCATTAATAATTGATTCGTCTTAAAAGAATGTGTATTTCACTAAAAACGTAGTAACACGTACACTTTTAATATATTTACAAATAAATACTGATAAAGACGATGCAAAAATGACTAGAATACTTATGTGCGCTTCTTATATAGATACAACTTTGCTGTTGTGAACAGAACTTTTGAACAAACATAGATGTTTGCTAAGCCACATCCTAGCAAGGTACCAATGACATTAGGTATTGGATAAGCCTGCCAATCCCGGTCCCAATCCAAAGGAGATACAATAGAACCTGCCCATGCTCCAAAAATTGCACCTACTGCATTGTATTTGAACATTTCCAAAGCAGTTTCCTCGCTTTTCATGAAGAAATCAGATTTTTCACAAAATGCAACCTGAAGTGTTCCACTTACGCCTAAAAGAAACATTGTCGGTGATACTGTGAGTAGTGTTAAGAGTAGCGAAAGAACAAATGTTTGCTCATAACTCTGAAGAATCGGAGCACCGAGAATGATACAGGTGAAGGCATATAAAAGTGTACAAACTCCTTGAAGTAGTAATCCTCCTAAGACATCTCGAACTGATGGCAAATAAGATTTCTTCCTTTGCCGACTCGATAATATGTCCCTTTCATACCAAGCAAAGTATTTTGAGAGCCCTAATTTACACAGTTCACCCAAGATAACAATGGTGATTATAAGGGAATCCCAAAATCTTCCAATAGTTTCCCAATTTCTTACTCGCTGTATGTAGGATAAACACAGTAGGATTGTGATCAAACTTATACTGACATGCAATAATTGATGTCTTGCTTTCTGTTGATCAAATTTTGGAGGCATTTTTAATTTATTATTTCCAAATTTGCTTCAAATGAATGTAACAAACTAGAAATTAATTCGTAAATAAAAGAAACGTCAAAGCACACCCTTCCCATTTTGGGTTTGTTCGCTGGATTGCACTGAGACATGTTCAGAAATCTAACTAGTGAATGCTTTGAAACTATTTATCAGATTCAGAAGTGGCACTAATTTTACTAATGGCTTATGCTTTCTCTCTTTGAGACATTGGGTTAAGCCTGAAATACAATGAATACGACACGACATTGTCGTCGACATTCGTCGTAGTAATTTGTCGGAAATGGAATACAGTGCAAGCGACATTATCGTTGTCATTTGTAACAGCTGAAAACAAATACAATGGAAAATATTGTGCGACGGGAATTAATTTCAATGTTAAAAGTGAATTTATTTTCTTCTAAAGTTTTCTGGTGTATTAACACTTCATAAAATTAATTTTCTTTCCTACTTCTTTATCTCAGACAAATGTCAAACTCAAATGTCGCATACGACAACGACAAAATTCGGTTTTTGACCAAACTTTTGTCGCCGAATTTATCGTGTCGTCACAAAATCTGATTTGTCGACGACAATGTCGTCAACAAAGTCGTATTCGTTGTATTTCAGGCTTCAAATGAAAAAAAAAACTAAATTAGACCAAACTTTTGTCGTCGACTTAGTGGCGTCATCCCATTTGCTAAGACCTAATGTCGTCAAATATATTGAAAATCTAATTTGTCGACGACAATGCCTTGTGGTAGTTATTGTATTTCAGTTTTTAGTCTGAAATACAATGAATACGACATAACTTTGTCGTAGTAATTTGTCGGGAATGGAAAAATGAAAACGACATTTTCGTTGCCATTTTCAGCAACTGAAAACAAGTGCAGTGGCAAACACGATATTTCAATGCTAAAAGTGAATTTAATTGTTTTTAAAGCTTTCTAGAGTATTAACAATTTATCAAATTAATTTCCTTCGAAATTTCTTCATCACACAGAAATGTCAAACTCAAATGTCGCATGCGACAACTACAAAATTCGGTTTTTTACCAAAGTCTTGTCGCCGATTTTGTCGTTTCGTCACAATTTGCTATGACCTAAAATGTCGTCACATATATTCAAAATCTAATTTGTCGACGATAATGTCGTATCGTATTCATTGTATTTCGAGCTTAAAAGTTCAATCCCGATTTTTATAAAGAAAAGCAAGGTTAATCTTGAATTTAATCTCGCTTTTCTTTGAAAATATTAAGGCTGAGTTGCTGCTCAGTTATTTTTTGCATATGACCCAATCTGTGGTGCTGAGTCCCATCGGTTATTTTGTTCAGGAGAGTGACACTATATATGTTTGGGTTTGGAACCTATTAACCTCTCGAAAGGCTTTGAAAAAAATAGCAAAATCGATATGGGCCTACAATCTTGCACGTTAACCTTACTTTTTTTAGGTATTTTATGATTATTTTCGAAGATTTTCATTGACTTGAATTCCAACAGTTTTTCGGTTGGTTTTGGAACAGTTGTGAGGTTGGGGACCCAGTTTTAGCATTTGTACAGACTCAGATCTTTAATGAGTCGATTAAGCCAGCGATTCGTATTTCATATTTCAAATTCAAATTCAAATTTATTTTCATATGTGAGTACCAGACTATAAGGATATATGAGACAATGAAAGCGTATACCTTTTGATTCGCAAAAAATCCAACAAAGGTACATCGATCCCAAACAAGTCTAGGTAAGTGTTACGCCAAAGCCGTTATACAAAGAGGGTATAAGAGCAATAGTCTCAGGTATGAAGGAA
>QYTT01094619.1:25830-45509 GCA_006980735.1 Dasypogon diadema
TCTCAGACAAATGTCAAACTCAAATGTCGCATACGACAACGACAAAATTCGGTTTTTGACCAAACTTTTGTCGCCGACTTTGTCATGTCGTCACATTTGCTATGACCTAATGTCGTCACATGTATTTAAAATCTGATTTGTCGACGACAATGTCGTGTCGTGTTCATTGTATTTTTAGTTCCCGTTACACAGAAACAGTTAGAGACGCCACCTTGACCCGCCTTAGAATTAACTATTTTGCAGGCCAAATTGAGAGAACTTATTCCGACGAGACACACAAAAAAGCCGAAATAAGAACACCGTATGATTAGAATTGAGATTAATGAAGTTTAATTATGTAATTGCAATTGGCGCACGAACTGTACAAATTAAAAACGTGGAGTCGCGGATGAGATATGCGTCTGCTCGGGGCAATGAAGGACACACGACTCCAACTACAAAATTCGGTTTTTGACCGAAGTCTTGTCGCCGACTTTGTCGTTTCGTCACATTTGCTATGACCTAATATGTCGTCACATGTATTCAAAATCTAATTTGTCGACGACAATGTCGTATCGTATTCATTGTATTTCGAGCTTAAAAGCTCAATCCCGATTTTTATAAAGAAAAGCAAGGTTAATCTTGAATTTAAGGCTGAGTTGCTGCTCAGTTATTTTTTGCATATGACCCAATCTGTGGTGCTGACTCCCATCGGTTATTTTGTTCAGGAGAGTGACACTATATATTTTTGGGTTTGGAACGTATTAACCTCTCGAAAGTCTTTGAAAGAAATAGCAAAATCGATATGGGCCTACAATTTTGCACGTTAACCTTACCTTTTTTAGGTATTATGATTATTTTCGAAGATTTTCATTGACTTGAATTCCAACAGTTTTTCGGTTGGTTTTGGAACAATTGTGAGGTTGGGGACCCAGTTGCAGCATTTGTACAGACTCAGATCTTTAATGAGTCGATTAAGCCAGCGATTCGTATTTCATATTTCAAATTCAAATTCAAATTTATTTTTATATGTGAGTACCAGACTGAGGCAATGAAAGCGTATACCTTTTGATTCGCAAAAAATCCAACAAAGGTACATCGATCCCAAACAAGTCTAGGTAAGTGTTACGCCAAAGCCGTTATACAAAGAGGGTATAAGAGCAATAGTCTCAGGTATGAAGGAATCAATTTAGTCTTAACCTTTCCTTATTACAATTACAAATACTTTGAAATACCTGCAAGGCATCAGTCTTATCGTTATTTTGGCCCTCTTTAATGGGTACTAAATGGATCCTTTTTTTTATTTATAACGACAACTTTCAGAATTTTTATGATTTTCTGAAATGTTTTTCAATAATTTAATTTACTTTCTTTTTCTATATGCAGCTGTGTTTTCAAGGGATTAAGACAAAAATCTGAAGGCGTTAATTTAAGGTAACCATTTAATAAAAATACGAAAAATTACATTCACTAAAGAACAAAAACGATTTATTTACAAAAGACTTAGACCTATTAAACTATTCTTTGCAATGAATGGTAAAAAATAACAACAAAAATGGTGACTTCGTTGATGGCTCATGAGGTTGGATGCATTAAATAGTATGTCGACTGATATATTGCAACGCTCTGAAATTTGCACTTAAATAGACAAGTATCCTTTTTTGAGACACTGAGCCAATGCTGACTGGTGGTATCTTTGGGTTAGTGGTTGCTCCACCTTAACCGAAGAGTAATTTCTTAAGTTTTTTAAGTTTGAAGAACGAATTCGGATCCTGAGGATTGTAGTTATCGGCCTCATAAATATCTCCAATCACTGTTTCATCTATTGGAACCGCCGATACAAAAGCCACAATCAACAAGGTTAAGAAGAGAGCCTGGAAATTTAATATAATTTTTAAACAATTAAACAAATCACTCGCGGAAATTTATTTAAATTAAAATTTGAAATGGTGAAACTTTTTTCCGTACCAAAACAACGAATTTCATGTTGGTATCTCTTTTGAGTGTTCACTGTCTTCACTTGTAATCCAAAAGTTGTACTGTACTGAAACAAGTAATCCGCTGCTCTTTTATACGATGTGAGCTGGGCACAGTGACTTTTTCCCAACAAAGGTGTAGTCGCGAAACTGTTTGCTTTTCGACATAATTTAACGCTATTCGATGATACTACGAACCTCATGCTCACGTAAAGAGTTCATTTGGGTCCGGCTGTATTTTTAGACGAGATTTACATTTTTAGGGGTTTTAAATGCATATAGCATAGGAGCCCATCTTTACCGGGTATTATTTGCACTTTCAATTTTAATCTTATTACAGAAAATTAACTGAATTACTGAATGATTGGAAATGGCCTTACGAGAATGTAGCTCACGGACAGGAACGGGTAAAGTTCATAAAGCCACTCTGGCCCTTAACAAGAAGTTTCAGTTAATCTTTTAAGAGGCGTTAATAATTTTGGAGACACCTTCTTCTGATTTCAGTTACTTTTTCTAGTAACAGACTTCTATTTGCACATTTGGAGCAAAAATAACTTTTTAGGGAATATAAAATTTGTAAATGTATACTGTAAAAAGTGATTTATACAACACCTTAGATACTTAAGACTAATTTTCTAGATTAAATTATCAGAGTTCGGAATTTGTATTTTGGAAATTTAAATATTTAGCAGCAAAATAGCATAATCCTCAAACGATTTCTACAGAAACAATAGCACCTTTTTAAAGTTATTTTTGATGATGTGATTTTGATTTTTGATAAGAATACTTCAATAATTTCATAAATAATGTACATGGGTATAGTTTGTGCCATTCATTTTGTCAATATTTTTTAATTTCTTAGCTCCTGTATATACTTTAGCAGGATGTTTTCTGCTGTAGCCAAAACTCAGCGCTGCTTTACACAGAAGAGGAGACTGAAGTGGTAATTACTGAACTAAGTGAGATACTGTGTATTACAAACTTTACAAGACTATCACATAGGGTCAATAGGATATAGGACAAGAATCAGACTAGATGTTACATCAGAGTAATGTTCATCAAAACAGCACTAAAGGTATGCAAGGCAACACACATTGCGCTAGTGCTCCAGAGTGTCGATACCAATAACGAAGTTCACTCAGCTATGGGAATTTGAGCCTGTGTTGTCTGTGAGCCTTACAAATAAGCGTTACGCCATCTAACATTATGAATTTTGATTAGAAATGTTTGAAATAAAATCTTCAATTCAATTCAATTCAATGCTACAAATTTAGAGCTGAGATAAAAAGTAACACACTGTGCTTTATTAAAAGCCTTGGACTATCGCATGGCTACATAAAATTGATAAAAAGGCTATGTTTTCTCCTACATTTCATTGTTAGTTGATATTCCTTTTCAAAAGCCTCGGCGTAAAAAAGATTTCTTAAATGGCCTGTGAACTGAAATACCATTGGAATTATGTTATTATTTTTACGCAAACAATTTCATTTTCTCTTAAAGGCCAATAGTTTACTAAATGGCATCGGTGTCTCCGTGGATAACGTAGTTCATAATAATGACGCCCATTGGATTCCCGGTTCAAATTCCATCAACGCCTACCAATGATCCAGGTTTTTTTTTTGCTGTGATCCGAAATCCACATTTATCAGCTTCCTTATCTGCAACTATGATCCTGAATAGGTGTGGTCTGCCATCTCAATAAAAGGTATCTGTCTGCATTTCTTCGAATCTACCGTTACTGGAGAATCCTATGAAGAGATATTAGGGAAGAATAACGGAAGAAGCCTACTCCCATGTAAAGATCAGAGGCCTTGTTAAAGGATTCACTTTATGTAACAACCCCACATCGTATAAATGGATGTTTAAAGCAGTTAATAATGTTTATGTGAATTGTGTCATTGGACTTGAAGATGGTAATCTGTTCCACATTCGTACAGTTCTGCTAAAGAAAGAAACTTAAAATCTCATTGCTCTGCAAGGTCTATGTCTTACTTGAGCCTTGTAAATAAGCGCTAGGTCAAATGAGGTAAAGTATTTCTTGCATCGCTGCAGGAAGTTCAGGCACTTCATCGCACTCTTTGCAATAGCAAAGATGTAATCAATCCAACTAAGATTGTCGGGTACCTGAACGTATAAGATCTTTAAGTTAGAAGAGTTTGGAAAAATTACCCCATTGACGAAGAAAGGTGGGGGTCTGTTTGAGAGAAATCAGAGAACTTTAGATTTGGGATGAATTGAATTTGACACGATTGGCCTTGCCCCAGTCAAGAATTTTATTGATGTCGTCGTTGAGTGATGCAATCATACATCGATGCAATCATCGATTATTATCAGTAGCATTTCTAAGAGAGTCAGCAACTGATTCAAACAAGTACGCGAAATCAAGATTACTTTCGTCAGCAAAACTGTGAATTGAGTTGGAGTTGAGTGATAAGAAATCGTTAATGAAAAGTAGAAAGAGAGTGGGAGACAATACAGAGTCTTGTGGCATACAGGCATTAATATTAAATGTAAGCTTAAGAAGTATCGTTGATAAATAGTGGATCAAGAATGGATCCTTGAAATACTCCACAATCAGAGTCAGTGTAACGAAAAAAGTTTAATGATATAAACTCTTTAGAAAGCGGACTACATTAAGTTCAAAGTAATTTATACATTGTATTAGTAAAGCCAAGTTCCATTGGCAAATCATAAATTAGAATGTGATGATATATTTTATCAAAATTTACGAGAAATATGAGAGTAGAAATTTGAGTGTAAGTGATTTTCATTCGCTACCTGGGAAAGATGATTATTTCAAATTGAAAACCTTTCAACACGTAATCCCTAGTTCGTTCATGCTGAATAGTCTGTAGAGTCTAGAGTCTAGAACGATTGGTCGATAGACATATTAACGCAGGAGTACTGAGAAAAAGCTCGTCATGAGATAGACATCATCCACGAATCCGCAATATTTACTTCATTCTTCTAATGTTTTCCAAAATATAAAAATATTTTTAAAAAATGTGAAAATTCGTAGATATATCGCAATAAAAACAGTTATAGAAAAAAAAATCGGGAGAGGATAAAATTTATACAGTGTAACAAAATTTAGATAAATTCCTAAAAAAGAATCTTAAAAAGAATAATCCCAAGGGGAGATCTGAATGAATACTTTTGTGATTTTAACATGAGAGCAATTTTCGGCGAAATCCGCTGGTCAGATCATATTGTCTAATAAAACAATTCCGATCTCTAGTTTTTTGTCTAATTAAGGTGTGATTTTCTCACTATATCAAGAAAAATATATTCTAAAAGTCGTAACACGCTCTGCGCAATAATCCCCAGGAAACATCGTGCAAAGGCGCAAGTGGGTCAGACGCATACAATAGGAACTACAAAAATATAAACACAATTTTTATACAATTTCCCACGCTTCTCAATTAAATCTACTGCTATAATTAACTGCTTAATTTTTATGTCAATTATCCTATGATAAGTATGAATGTGGGGATAATGTGATCTTTTTAATCGTTTCCCCTTCAACGTTCCGAAGATATAATCTTTAAAATTAAAATTTCGGGTTTTCTATTGCCGTTTTTTGAGAGTTAATTTTTTTCAGGAAATTAGGTCTCGTTTTCCTTTACAGGGTAAAAGTTAAATTCTTCATCTTTTGATTGATATACAACAACTCTGCACTATCTCCACTTTTTTGATGGTTATTAATGATTGTACATACATACCTCCCATTATAAGCCCTATTAGAGCGAAGTGCCTATAATTTAGCAACTAAAGCAGAAAACTTCGGACCCGTATAAGTTTTTGTGGGCTACTGAATTACCCAATAAATTTTCGTCCAAATCCTCGACTCGATAGCTGCAGTCTCCTCTTGTAAACTCAAAGAAATTTGCCCCTCTTTGTAAGTCTCATTTAGTGATGCAGCTGCTAGTTCTTCTTATAAACCAATCTCATCCATAGCCGGACCTTTATTGTTGTACATATATTTTACTCTATATAAGCAACTCCTAGATGATGAAAAAAATGTCTTCAATGCTTCAAAATGAAACGTAACCAGTTCAGAGAAATTATTCAAACTTCAAAGAAGCATTGAACGAACAATCAACAGTGCAATGAATAAAAACTCTAATTGAACACTAAAATGTCCACAGGCAAAATGAAAAGTGCTGTTGAGAATTATGTCGAAACATCTTCCACCGATACTTTGTCAAATTTGTCGTGTCGTCACCGTTAAGTTTCCTTCCACTGTGAACTAAAGCATTAAAACACACAAGATAAATGTTTGCTTCGTCGGCACCGCTACATGTCGTGTCGTGCCGTGTTATCAATGTGAATCAACCCTTACTCTTAATAATTTGAAAGATGACATTTATGACTTAATGCAATATGATTAAAGGAAACGCCCGCATATGCAAAAAGGCATTTAATACCTTCTATATTTTATATTAACAAAATTATGTTAAACTGTAGCTTCTGGAGAGTATTTATAGTCGATAAAACGCGACCACGTAAAGAATTTCTTGCAAATATCGCAACCCCATCCACAATATGATTTACGCGATTATTGTCAAAGCATTGTATTATAATATTTATCGTCAATATTAGAACCTAAGTATGCCTCAGTTTTACAAATCGCATCCTAAAATTGTCAATTTAATCAAAATATCAGAAGCAGTAACATGTGTGACGGGTAGTCATTTACAAATGTGTAGTGATAATAATACTTAAGCAAAATTGTGCCAATATCCTTGTGTTCTAATATATAGTTCGCCCACAATATTCTTATAGTGAGGCAAACGTTGGCAATAAACGTTGTTAAATATTTCATCTAATCCCTAAATTATTAATATGCGACTAAAACAGTATTGCATGCATTCATTATGTACTTCAATACCGTATTTCGATAGGATATCGTATGATAATTTATTTCGGTCAGATCAAATGCCGGTGTCACTAGGTCAAAATAGCCGAACTTCATGTTTTTTTACCGTGTGTGTTTTGATAACCGTAATGACCGGATATTTCCTTTTTTTTCTTAAAATATTTCCATCTTATGGTTATCATAAATGAAAACTGCTAAGTTTATTCAAACCTCGACATTGACACCGTTCAAAGTCGGTTGAAATTGTATAACGAACAGATTACACTGGAAGCAAAATACTATACTTTTTTTTAATGAATGCACTTCATCTATTTTTGGGCGTAACTAGCCAGCTTTTGATGAGTGATGATAATAGATAAATTGACCTTCCTCAAATGTGATATTTTTCCCAATTCAACAATAATAGCAATAGTACATTGCCCTCAAATCGTTTAATATCACCTTGAGTGGATGCTACACTAAATCCGAGTTAAGCATCTCATTCATAGGAAACTGACTTTATCTTGTGCAAATTTATTTTACAAAATCGACTTTCCCTTGTTATCACATTACCTTATGTGGAGAGACCGAAATAAAGTACTACTGACCAATGATGTACAGGAGAAGTAGGTAGGTACGTCTTTGATTTCGGCATACTTTGCATTTTGAAGAGTCTGTGACTTTGGGTTTAACCGCATCTCTGCCGTTGTTGGCTTGTCCCTCAGTGAACTCAGATTATTTCGCAAACAGGAAAATTTTTTGGATAAGTCATAGTAGGAAGTTAGGTGGATCTTTGGTTTACGCATGGTATTAGCACAAATATATTATTACATTGCCTAAAGCTTGTACTACAGTATTTTTAATGCTTTAAAAAATGAATTGTCAGCGGAAATTTTTGGTACTGATATTTGGTAATCTTGCCGACCTTCACGGTTCGCACTCAGCATCTTGAGAGGAAGAGTGGTTCATATCGCATTCTTCCACTTCTTTCATCTCTGAATTGTGACCCAATTGTATGCACCATTTAAGTAAGTCAAGCGCTTCAACTTGTAGATCACATGCAATTCTACTCTTAGTTTTAGGCTATAGTGATGAGAGGAGGCAATTGCAGGGATATCTAGTTCTGTACAGATCCTTTGCTTAACAGTAAAATTATTCGATGATCGTAATATTCACCGATCAAGGCAGAAATGTTTTCACTTCTTGGGAATTTCACGAAAATAGAAATTTCATGCTTAATTCGATTTCAAATTTTCCGGAAGAGTACTTGAAGAAAGTGTTGACAATTGGAAGTATTGTGCGCTCTAAGAAAGCCTTGGACATTATGTTTTACAAGTACCATGTAGTTTTTTTTAAAAGAAACTAACAAAAAAAAGAAATGCGTAACTTGATTGGCAATTCAACAGTTTTTGCTCTTTACTTGTTTACTCCAGCGTGATCTCTTATGAATGAATGAGTTACATACAAAAAGTGAGTTGAATTGCGGAATTAAAACGCTAATAGTGGTTAAGGCAGCACCTTGTCAAAGATAATTGCACTCTTGGAATCAATCAATAATTAGGAAGCAATGATTCGTGTATTCATCATTTATTCTTGAAAATATTTTGCTATGAGTTTTGAAAGCAGGCATTGACCTTTAAAGAGTGCAAAGCTAAGGCTGACTGCCCTTGGAGTTCATTTGTTTTTTGTGTGTACATAATTAGAAAGAAATTTTATAGTGCCTCTTAAAACTAAAATAGAATGTACAACTGTAAATTTTATAATGAGCTATAAGCTACAAAATTCCATGTAAAAATTATTATGGACCGAATATTTAAAATTTACTTATTTGCCCGCATGTCAGACAATATTTGCTTTTCACAAACCCACCTAAGAAGTCTTTTTGTTTAATAGTATGAAATCACCATTACGAGTGGTTAGCTCATATCCAAAAGTAACTTCTTTCGCATTATATACATAAGCTTCTTTCTTCGCTTACAAAATACTTGAAAGGTATTGAATTGACTGAAATGTAAGAGACCCTTTGCATCTGACTATATACAGCAAATACATCACAAATCTCAAGGCAATGAACTTGTTTTAGACGCAAGAAGCTGGAAAACAGGGTCATGATCAGCGAATTGCATAATACCTGTACCCTGAATACTGAACTACTCTCACTGTCAACGATTCCGTGCTTGATCTTATAATTTCACCTAAAATTCATACATGAAGATGACATTATGTAAGTTGTCGCAACGTTACTGGAAATAATTTTTTTTGTACATCTCCTACAACTTGAGAATAAGCTGGTTTCCAATCCAAGCTGACTGATAATTGGACCCCACAGACACTGAGACGCTATCAAATTGTATGAAATTTAAATTTTAAATAGGAAATTACTTTGAACGTTGTTAATAGAAAGTGAACAACTGAAGCATTATAAAAATTTAAATAAATTATTTTTGAAATGGGAACCATGGACTTTTGATACGTACATTTCATGCTTTTTGCACAGCCATAATTTCTTTTTATCATCAGGGTGTATGATCTGCTGGACTATCTGCCAACCTAAAAGAGGAAAAAAAAGGTCTACAATCAAAGTGAAAAAGCATACGTCAAGGGTCAAACACAGGCGTGGCTAAGGGAAAACTGATGTCGTCAGTATGTATGCAAACTCTTGTGCTTGTCCCTGATCATAACCAATACCAACGGACTGAAGACGAGTAAACGATACATACTCATGGACACAACGCGGCTGAGATTGAGATAAGGGGTAACCAGATAAAACTGGGAGTGCACAAAAAGCATGTGCCCTGCGTGCAGAGACCAGAAGCTCTTGAAGTGGCCTTTCGCATGCCTCATTATCTCAGAGCCTTCTAATCCTCGTCATTGGTGGGGTGATCCAAACTGAACTTCTTCCAATTAAAAGGTAAGCCATCTATATTAAAAAGGTTGAGGTTGGGCGAAATCGATGGACTACCAGTTTGCTGCCACGGATTGGACCGTGGGTTAGTAGAAAACATGGTGAAGTGAACTACCAACATATGGACCTCCATAAGATTAATAGAGCCGGCTCACTAGATAATCGCATTGCGGAGATGGTAGGGACGACGCTAAGTATACACTCTTCTCTACAACTGGAGGGCGGATGGAAGAGGACTCGCATAGTGGAGGTAATGCTTGAGAATCGCTGGTAACTAGTAGTAGTGGAAGAACCCTCAACACAAAGAACCGAGAGACCCTGAGAGGTACTTCAACGAAAAGCTAAATCAAGAGGCCCAGCCCGAAAGGCCCAGGTAATATAACAAACGGGTCCGCGTTGGAGTCCTCTGAGCTTGGAGGGAGGAGTTTTAGTCGGTAGTTCGAGATTGGAGTCCGATACTCAGTTCCTAAATTGGTCTTCCCTTTCCTTTTTAAAAATTTAAGAAAATTCCGGATACCGGCCACTCCCAGTTTCAGTTAATTGCCCTCCTCTCCCCATAGGTAATGTGGATTTTTTTGCCTTGGGTTTACTCATAGTATATAGATATACTAAAAGAAATCAAAGGGAAGAAAATAACACCATGAAACACCGTTAATTCACGCCGGGTTGAACGTGCTAGAGACTAAATCATTTGGATTTTGCATGTACTTCCTGGTAGACATGCTGATGTGGATGCAGTAGACAGACTGAAAATTCCGCCTCTGTGTTCTAATGCCCTGTAGCACTATACATCTACTTCGACAGGGTTCAATTTGGCTCATACCTCCCAGATATCATACTATCTAAATAGTTTATTTCGAATGCATTGAAAATTGGCTACCGTTACCTAAGGAAAAATATTTATTCATGAATATAATTTTACTATAAAAAAATGTAGGTGGTCATTATAATACGGTTACCTTGCTCTACCCTACGTATCACTACTTTTCTGGCACGTAACGAGAAATTAAGTCAATTTACGTTCGATATTTCAGCAAATACACATAAATTCGCATTAATAATTGATCGTGTATGTAGATCATGGGTTCGGGGCATCTCCATAAATATGTTCCAGTTCAATACTGACTTCTCCCCAAAAGTGATATGATTCTCTATAATACATATACATATATTTTTCTTTAATCTCTAACTGTACCAAAAACACATGGACAGAAAAAATGGAAAAAACTTGAACTTGTAACGCCCTAGCCTAGACAGACAGCATATTCGAATGATCATTATGATGTCAAAATGACGTAGCTCTCTGATTACTTTTTTGGAATTTTAAACAAATCGTAATATTTTGAGGCCATAATGTTCATTGGAGTATGCCGTCTGTCTAGTCTAGGATATAAACGATCTCTGAAATTCAAACACATTAATTCAGGGTTGCTAGATTTTTGCAGCCATTGTAAGTGCTAAGTCCACATCAGTTTGCTGAACTGGAGACAAATGTAAATAAGCAACTTTCTTGCTCCATGAATATAAATTTCATAATTTTTATTTGCTCTGAATTAGACATCTGAAAGGTGCAAACTGTACATTGTTTTGATCAAATACACGTGACTAGACGGACTGATCAATTTCTCTTTCACCACTTGCACCGATTATGTAAAATTAAATGAATTCATCATACGCAGCTGGAATTTAAATTGTTTTAAAAGGTTTTCCTGTGATTTGTGGGTGTATGATTTTGTAGTATTTTACTTAGTAATTTTACATTTCGTAATCTAACTACAGTCCTTATAGCATTTTAAAGAGTCTACTGATTACGCTATTGGACGTTTTTTGCCAACAACGTTCGTTTACACTTTCTATTTGGCATAACAATAATGGTGTCGTTGTACTTGAAACTTTTCTGTATCTTGGAAAAAATTGCGAATTTTCCTCGCTTCAAGAGCTAACAGATACTTCTAGTGAGAACTTTTATTGAAGACTAAAGACCAAAATCTATTTAGTTTTTGGCTAGGTAATTTAGAATTGTGCACTATCCTGACATAAAAGGTAAGATTACATACCTAAACCTATTTAAATTACTAAACACTCTAAGAATGGAGGTTTAAAATAATGTAAGAACACTTCGCTTGCTTCACTTTTTATAAGCAAAAGGGCTATGGTGGGAGATATACTGGAATACTCAAGGCAAGGTCCAGAAAAGTGTTACACGATTCTACAGGATGGTGCAGTAGAAATTGTGACGGAAGAATTGAACAAAACACGCGTTTAAGATTTTGATCTTCAACATAAAAATCAATCGGTACTTGCACTTGAAGTAAGAAAACTTTCATATATGAATTTTGAAAACGAAAATACACATATACATATAGAAGAAGTCCTCACGAAATTTCATGCATGGGCTATATGTAGATGCCAGTGCGACGGATCATATAACCGGCTGGTAATGGCGTGAAATCTTTGTATCCCCACTTTTCAAGGAACTTTTGATCTTTTTTACAACTTAATGGACAAAATTTTGTGGAAATTTGAAGTAATTTATTAATTAAATAAATAGTTAAGCATAGTTTTCATTTATTTCTTTGCAATTATGTTCCGTTGCGCATACTCTAGCATATCTACTCATGACTAATTTTTGAATTTTTCAACAATATAACCAAAATTCTTGGCGCAGTGACGTCACTTCGGCAAAAAATGGCGGAAGTAGTGCTCGGCCCAAGCATATCTTGTATTCTCTATACCGTTGCTTAATCCCACGGGTAGAAGGTTCTGTTTTGACATTTTCTTCGGTTCAAAATCCTAGCATTTGATGAATTTTTCACACTCTAGCCTGAAACAGATTGCAATAACTGAGCAGCGCAGCCGAGCAGCCAAAAGTTTGTCAGCATGGGTTTCCATAAGGGCCAATTTACATAGCAGCAACATGTTTTTTTACTGAAAACCTGAACGAGATGGTTTTATTGATTGATGATATGTGTAAAAAAAGGACAAAGAATGAAGGGGAAAGAAAAATTCTGTTCCAGCGGGGAAATTGACATTTTAGCTCGTAAAATTTTGTTGGCATATGTTTTGTCTTTTTTCGTATTTTATCATGTTAGCTTTATCTATCCCACTCGCACTGTTTGCTTACAATGTTGTAGTAATGTAAATTAGCCTTAAAGTAAAACAGATTACGTGCAGCGAAGCCGATCAGCGAAAAATCTAGACTGCTCGGTCATTTCTATTTCTAAATTGGCTGTTTGCTGTTCAGCGCTGCCTGCCTACTGAGAAAGGGGAAAATTAGGAACATTTCAGCCAAATTTACAGTTATTATTTTGATAAAACCTTTGCTGCGCCACTTTGTAATCTGTTCCATTGAACAGCGTTTCTGTTTGGTTACTCAATTCGCTGTTTGGCTGCGCTGCTCAGTATTTGTAACTTTTTCAGGCTTCTGAAATCACAAACTGCTTATAGGCTATCTGGTAGTTCTATAATCTAAGTGGGTAAGGGAATGCATTGTTGCCATTTTCAATAAGAAGAGAAGAAGAAGAGGGAACAGCTGTGATTTGTGAGTAATTAGTTGACGGAACACAAATTTTATCTCCTGTGGGGATCTATTGTGCGTTTTTCTCGCACAAATTCGTAGTGCTACAAATAGAGAATTTCGTCATAAAGTCGAGCGAATTTTAAGAAGTTAAGTCGAAAGTGCATTAAAGTGTTTAACTTTTACCATCAATATGTTGAACGGTAAGATTCGCGCATGATCTATACTGTCATTAGGAAAAAGTAAGGAGGAATTTTCCTCTCTAGTTAAATTCATGTTTTTGCTGGAAATGTGCCTATATTCCGCGACGCTTGCATAACAAAGCAGTTTTACTTTCTTTCTTTATTTATTCGTTAAGAATCATCCACTTTACTTTATTATTTGTCTTTTATTTGTTTTCTTTTTACGTTTTTTGCTTGTGATAAGGAAGGGTCCTAAAGTTTACACAGTGCTCACCGCTTTTTACTTCAATCATAACATAAATATGGCTTGGCTAAGCTTGGGAGCATTTGCTTCTGGCTTGGGTATTGTTTGCGATTGGTTGTAAACATATTTTATGTGATATACATTTTACAGTACTTCAACGGTTGCTTGGAGGAGATGCGCCCCCGAATAAAGTGCAAGAAATAAGGAGTGATTCCCTTGGTATGCTGCAAGTTATACATCGCGATGATGCTATGGTTCTCTATGCTCCTCCCCTGTCTCAGCAGGAAAAGAAAAGTTACGAGATTGTTCTTCAGCGACTGTGCTCAGATAATGGATGTTCATTTAGGTACTCATTGCAGTTGTGTAGCAAAATTCTATTCATTTACCTTCCTTTAGTCTGTACAGAGCCAGTTCTCAAGAAGAAGCTGAGGACAAGTTCAATGCTTTCCTGCATAGACTGCCAACATTTGTGTCAATAGTAAAAGAGGTTTGTTTGTTACGAGAACTCTGAACACGTTATTGATTCTTAATGTTTTTCAGTATTACAATACAAATGGCTTGCAAAAAGTATGCGATGCACTCTCTGAAAATCCGTCATGGTCTTTAGCTCATCTGGTGGCTTATTTTAATTTAGTTGACTACGTGAATCATCCAAAAATCCTGGAATTTATAGACTATCCTGATCACCAAAATTTTATGTCTCCATTTCAGGTAAGTTGCTGATGTGTTTCTGAAATAAATTAACATTTTTGGAGAAAAATTAGCCAAAAATATAAATTTCTGCTGTGGTCATTTTTCTTCTTCTTTTTCTACCTATAGCTAGCTATTAAGACAGGAAATATTGAAGTGGTAAAGGCTCTTCTCCCCCTATGTAAAGTGGAACACTTGGATAATAATAGTAATTCCGTTTATCATTATGCAGCGAGTACAACTAAAGATATCATTAACGTGAGAAATATTTCAATATCTGATTTTCCATTACTTTAACCTCTTAAAAATCAAAGGTTCTAGCAGCTAAAAGTACAGCAAATCTCAATCACTGCAATTCTGACGGTTTCACTCCTCTTCACTTAGCCTGTCTATCCGATAAACCTGAATGTGTTAAAGCTCTCTTATTAGCCGGGGCTGATGTTAATCTAACGGCTAGGAATATCAGCAAAATATACAAGTCATCTACGCCAAGTATGCGTTTGTTTAACTGCACTTGACACATTACTATATATTGAGAATAATTCCAGGTTCCGTGGCAGAGTTTTTAAAAAATAACGCAAACAAATTGTACACTCAGGACATGAAATACGGTGGGACACCGTTGCACTGGTGCTCCTCACGTGAAACACTACAAGCCCTGATTGAACGCGGATGTGATGTAAATGCCCAGAATTTTGATGGGCGGACTGCTTTGCATATCATGGTTAGTTTTGCGGTGAAGTGATAAACCGGTAAGGAAGAACTGATTTCATTTGTAGGTGGCCAGAAATCGTTTAGAATGTGTTGTTACTTTGCTCTCTCATGACGCTGAGGTAGATACAGTTGATAAAGATGGTAACACTCCGCTCCATGTTGCAGTTGAAAAGAAGTTTGTTCCAATTGTTCAAAGCTTGATTGTTTTCGGAGCTGATATAAATATGAAAAATAAAGAAGGTATGTTGAAGGTTGTTGTAGAAAATTATTTTTGTGTAGCGAAATTAATATAATTTGTAGGGAAAACTCCCCGACATATGGTAGGACGGGATGCAACTGGCGGGAAAGATGATGAAATTCTATATATTTTGCATTCTGTTGGGGCCAAAAGGTAGGGAAATGATTTGAGTGAATTTTTTAACATGCTTATTTATGTGTGTATCAAACAACACACTGAGAACAGAAATAAGTAAAAAGGAAAGCAAGCCCAATTGAGACAAAACGAAAAATATTTGCTCCGATCGGAAGTGCAACAAAAAAATGCTCTGGGTAAAATCGAGAATTGTTTTCCTTTTGCCTGGACATTTTCGATATTCCGCTTTGGTTTGGATCAAAAATATCACTTTTTCTCAGATAGTAAATTTCCACACTAAATTTGCTTCATAATAACAGCAAAAAGTTCCGGTTAAAAAACAAATAGAGAATTGTTCCCTTTTTGTCGGAAGATTTTCAAAATTTTGTTCTCTGTATCCCTATCTACTGGTTATAACCAAAGTATTTTTTTGTAATGTATGCTTTCGAATTTATGAACACAAATGACCTATTTTAATATATCCTTGACACACTTCTGCGAAATTCAGAACATCGGCTGTGTTCATTATTTCAAATTATATTTTATGGTGAATTCTTATCTTCTTCCACATTCGAATCTGTCATTTTAGTTCTTTTTTGTAGCTACTACACCGGAACTGATCCCGTCTGTATATGTACAGGGTGTTTCAAAATCCTTGTACTAATTAATACTCATATTTGTTAAATTTTCCAATAGCAATATCAGTAACGCTACTGGTATTGCAAAATTTTACAAGTATCTGCGCTGCTATTGGTAGAGGAAATTAGGAAATTTTAACCTGATCCCAGTGAAATGGAACTGATTGGAGTGGATGTGTTTGTAACAGCTCCGTAAAAAAATTTTTTAAAATTTTTAATTTCAATTAGTTTCTAAACTTTGAATGTTGATAAATTTCCTTCCACGACTTGTCGTGGAAAAAGTGTTTAATTATTTTGTGAAATTTTTGAAAAAGAGCTTTCTTTCTTCACAAGCGATAAGTATTTCGTTCTCTGTAGGAGCAAAGATCTGGTGTTTCTGTGAAAACTTCAAATTATTTTTCGTAAAGTGTATTTGAATTGTTAATTCCTCTTTTGAACGATAGCTGGTTTGTTTATCATCTGCATGAAGAAAATTCTATAATTAGAAGCGTGAAATTGGTTGTGTTTTACTTTCTTTGAAAATTTTATGTTTTGTGTGTGTGCGTGTGTGTGTGGTGTAGCAAATATGTTTAGAGAGCACGCACACAATGGTAACGTACTGTTGGAGGAACGAATTTTTGAACGGCGAGGTGAATGCTTTGTTTACCAAATAAACTTTGCGATAAAGCGCCAGTGTGAAGTGAACTAATTACTGGTGTACTGATAGTGTGTTTCACACGGCAGTGGGAATCTGTTTATCGCGTAAATCGTTTTCACCTCTTGGTATTGTTTGTGCGTGGTGGTTTTTTGAAATTTTTTTTGGTGTGTTGCTTTTTGCCTGTGTTTATTTGTTCTATTATGTTTTCGTCCGTGGGTGTGTGCGGTGACTTTTTCGCTCAGTTTTTCTTTGGCTTCTATCATAGAAATATAAACTAAACACGGAATGGCTGTAAGCCAAATTGGCTACGTATATAAAATAAATTCCTGGCACAAATACTATGCTCCTCCGAATATTCATTTTGCACGCCACCATTCACGCGATAAGCTACCCTGCTTTTGCGGGATGTAAACAAACCAGTGAACTTGACAATATGACGATTTTCTTAATTTGCTCAAGTTAATTTAACTCCTTTTAGTGAGATTTCACGAAAAATAACAACTAAGTTGCATTTGCAACGCTTCACTTGCCTAAAAAATGATATCCCACGCCGAAATTTCGTGTTGTTTAGGCAACCTAAAACAGAGCACTTCATTTCACAAATTAGCGTATATTATTAGTTAATTGTACTGAAATAACTAATCACTGAAAACGTAAAAATGGCTTTTACACATAGTTTAAAAACTTTTCATAAAACTATAGTTTAAAACCGCGGAAACTTGCACTTTTTCATAAATACTGCGAACGAGCACCGATTACATTTGACATTTCTCTAATTTGTTTTACCTGGCATCTCTTTCGCACCGTATTGCTGTTCCCTACGACAAGCTACTTTTCGGTGGTCGCTCACGTACAGTGTCTTTACACGGTACAGCCTTTCCGTTTGTTTATATTTCTATGGCTTCTATATTGAGTAGCTTGCATGTAGGTGTGGGTTTTGTGTTCGTTCTTTTCCTACAGTGGTGACCAATATTAACTGCCCTCGTCGCGCTAAATGGGCGATTCGCATATTTTGTAATCATCATGACCAATGGACAAACCGGTTTTTTAGGCAAGAGGGTAGAAGGAACGAGTGGTGACTGCCATCATATTTACCACAAAAATCATTTCTATTTCACGATCTGCATCACACTAACACACATGTAAATAAAAGGTATTTTTGGTATTTCACAATTGACAATCTCTACAAACACAAAATTTTCTCGTTCAACATAAAATGCACCAAGAAAAGAGATTCTTAAGTATACTTTTGATTCTCTGGGCAAATTGGTTTTATCATTTGGTCATGCATGACAACAAAATGTGCGAAGGCACAATTACACTGGAGTCTTTTTCGCGGGTTCTAGTTTGTAATGTTGTCTTGTGGTTTTTGCTTCATTTCAATCGAGGGTGATCTAGTTGTCTGCGACGGCGTCTCGACAACTGATTTCATTTAAAATGTGTCAGGCGCGGTCCCATCACTTCTGGTGGATACACCTGCAAGGAGTGCTCTGACATAAAGCCGGGTAATGTTTTGCGGCTTATGAGGGGTTTGGTTGGCACTCTCACATGTGACCAAACGTTGATTACCGACAGAGCCGACGTTCTGTCATCGAGTCTGGGTGGACTGCAGATCCTCTCCAATGATGTTTCTGGCCTCAATGTAAGCTTGATAAGCTGCTTGGTAATGTGGATGGCCTTGACTCAAGGTCGACTATGCTACTTGACCGTTCACTCGAGCTATCGTCTAAGTTCCACGCGCTGTCTGGTGCAATTGATGACGTGTGTTCAGTCATCACTAATGTTGGGTCTGCATCATCACCGAGTCCTGTTTTTCACGGTGCAGTTATGCCCATATAAGATGATATTAAGCGCAGCATTAGGCAGATCAAGTGTGAACTGGAGACTTGTTCGTCCAGGACTGCTTCCAACTCCGAAATGATTGGTTCCTTTTCATCGGAGTTACGCGCTTTGGCTCTGGACAGCGTGATGGGTGTCTCTTCACCTGGATCTGCTCCGGTGCTGGCTGGCTATGATTCTGGCGGGTTTTCTGAGGCTCCTCTGCTGCTGGGGACGGATGATACCCGGACTCGTAAGGACTTTCCCAATACTGACGACTAGAGCCCAGTTCGCGTATTTCGAATTCGATGTGCCGACCAACGACGTTCTTAAAAACGATAACAAAAGCGTTCTGCCGACATTTGAGTTTACGCATTTCGACACGTCGTTTGTCATTTTTAAAAAAGACCGCTGTGTAAACACCTACATAATCCGCTGTGATTCGAGACTAGTTAAAAAAGTTTGACAGCAAAATATAAATAAGTGTCGAGGTCTGTAAAAAGAAAAATAATAAAACCGTAACCCTGTGTGTTAACGAATGTCTATGTGTTTGTCCGCTTAAGGGATTTTTACAACGTGACCTCCTATTAACTGCTAATATTAGTACTTCCGCATTTGTGGTAATGAAAGTACTTTACTTTAAAAAGTGAAATTTACAAGTTTAGGTATTAAATCCCAAAAATGAAATAGAAAAGAAAACAAAAATCACAAACAATTATCCAACATGTAGCTTATCCCAGAAAATTTAGAATTTGCAGCCGCCCGCAATTAAATTAAAATTTCTTCTCTTAAAGGTGGGATTTTGAAAAAATAAGATAATGAAGAAAACGGGAAAAAGAAAAGCGGTTTAATTAGTGGGATTTAATTACCAAAATCCAAATTTCTATGCCGCTCTTTTTTTTAACCATATTTATATCATGTAAATTCCCAAACAATTTACGCCTCCTCGACGCCTAAAATGGCGTCGACTAATTCCTGTCGAATCTATAACATCTCTCCGTCGACGCACCAAGTTGAGGGAGGAGACATCGATGTTTTACGTGTCGTTTTGCTTTACGTGTCGTTTTGCTTCGAATTGCGTGAATTGGGATCAGGTTGCGGGGACGTCGGGTATTCGTTCGGATAGTCCCCCCGCTTCCGCCCCCTCTGTTCCCGCTCTCACCCCCCTC
>QYTT01094619.1:45529-55990 GCA_006980735.1 Dasypogon diadema
ATTCGATGTGCCGACCAACGACGTTCTTAAAAACAATAACAAAAGCGTTATGCCGACATTTGAGTTTACGCATTTCGACACGTCGTTTGTCATTTTTAAAAAAGACCGCTGTGTAAAACACCTACATAATCCGCTGTGATTCGAGACTAGTTAAAAAAGTTTGACAGCAAAATATAAATAAGTGTCGAGGTCTGTAAAAGGAAAAATAATAAAACCGTAACCCTGTGTGTTAACGAATGTCTATGGGACTTAAGGGATTTTTACAACGTGACCTCCTAGTAACTGCTAATGTGTTAGTACTTCCGCATTTGTGGTAATAAAAGTACTTTACTTTAAGGGCCATATGCACCAAGCTATCTTAACTTTTAACGGTCACAAATGCAGTTAAATTCATTTTTATTTTATACCGGCGTAGTACCTTTTGATTCAATTGTCACAGAGCTTTTACAATTTGCGGAATTTGCACGTAAGTTTGACTATTTTTATGACAGTCACAAGTTAAGACAGCTTGGTGCATATGGCCCTAAAAAGTGAAATTTACAAGTTTAGGTTTTAAATCCCAAAAATGAAATAGAAAAGAAAACAAAAATCACAAACAATTATCCAACATGTAGCTTATCCCAGAAAATTTAGAATTTGCAGCCGCCCGCAATTAAATTAAAATTTCTTCTCTTAAAGGTGGGATTTTGAAAAAATAAGATAATGAAGAAAACGGGAAAAAGAAAAGCGGTTTAATTAGTGGGATTTAATTACCAAAATCCAAATTTCTATGCCGCTCTTTTTTTTAACCATATTTATATCATGTAAATTCCCAAACAATTTACGCCTCCTCGACGCCTAAAATGGCGTCGACTAATCCCTGTCGAATCTATAACATCTCTCCGTCGACGCACCAAGTTGAGGGAAGAGACATCGATGTTTTACGTGTCGTTTTGCTTCGAATTGCGTGAACTGGGATCAGGTTGCGGGGACGTCGGGTATTCGTTCGGATAGTCCCCCCGTTTCCGCCCCCTCTGTTCCCGCTCTCACCCCCCTCCTCTTCCGTTCATTTGGACGGGCCTGTTACTGTGGGAGGTGTTGGGGTGCCTGCTAATGGGGCTTCGACTGCTGAGGGTGGCATGGCAGCCAAAAATTTTTTTGTCTCTTGGTTTAATCCCTCTACATCATCCCGTGACATTAAATGTTATGTCCGTACTAAATATAATGCTGATTCTTCCGTCCCAATTATCGGTGAGCTTCGCCGGACTTCTGGCCGGATAACATAGTTGCTCATGAATTTCTTCTGCGCAAGAAACCGTTGCGGTTTAACTGACCCGGAAGTGTGATCACGCATTCTGGTGGGTCGAACTCAAAAAACTGGGAACGCTTTCCCTTTACTATCAAAACGTAAAGATTAAGAATTGAAACTGATGACGTTTTACAGACGTTCCTTTCCAGCTGCTTTTATATTGTTACTTTCACTGAAACCTGACTGCATCTTTTAGAACTAATTTTAACGTAGATATGATGTGCTCTAAGTATGAAATTATTCTCCTTGGTGATTTTAATTTAAAAAATGTTCAATGGATATGCTACTACCTTCAATGGCAACCTTTTATCCAGGGAATCTCAATTCTTGGATGCATATGCTAGCTTGGGCTTGTACCAGGTGAACAATGACGAAAACGTCTTGGGTCTTATTTTTTCCTTTGACTCAACTAATATAATAGTTGGTTCAAGTTCAACTGTTTTGCCAACTGTTGACTATCACCCCCCTCTTCTCACATCTGTCTGTTATGAGCTTGGAAATATTAGCCAAAGCGATGAATCGAATTTCTTTTTTAACTTTAAAAAGGCAAATCTTACGGACTTGTCGAATAGACTCGCCTCCATCAATTTTGAGGCCTTTCTATACAATAGTTACATACACACTGACTTTAACATGTTTTACATTAAGATTTTCGAAGTGTTTGTCTCCTGCATTCTTTTCGTGCGTCAAAGAATGCCTTCTACATCACTCCATGGTTTAACAGGGAGCTGAAAACTTTAAAGAATAATAAGAATAGGCTTTGGAAGACTTTTCTCCGAACTAGAGACCCTTCGGATCGGCAAAAGTTTGTTGCGTGCTACGATGAATTCAAAGCTTATTTATGCGCTCTCTACGAGAAGTTCATTATCAATATACGTAATGACCTTTATGGCGATCCACGCGCCTTTTATAAATTTGTCAACATTAATTATCCTGTTACTATATCTTTGGATGGACGTCCCAGCAGTGATACATGTGATATCTGTTATATGTTTGCCATTTTCTTCGAAAGAGTGTTTTGTCCCTCCGACTTCGAGCGAGATATTAACAATTTTACGCACATTGATGACCATCCATGTGTGGCTGATATATCTCCCCTCTTTTCTGACGAAATTATTAATGATATCGACAAGATTTTTTTAAACACTACCAGAATCCCCTATTCTTTGCTTTTTTGAATTCTTCAAAAAGTCAATAACACCAAAAATAATTGGTCGAAAACCAAAATGTTGCACATAAATCGTTTAATTTAGGGCATTTAGCATTTCATTAAAATCTGAGATAGTCTACTCAGAACAGTTGCCCGATTTTCCATGGAATCACCCGTCTTTTTAAATGTTTTACAAAATGTATTTTTTTTGTGTAACTATAAAAGGTTTAATCGAAATTATAGCTAATTTTATGGTACTGTGTAACACGAGTTTTTTTTGGTTGTCGATTTATTTCCTGGAGAATGCGGATGCGCCTTGCTTGGTACAAACTCGGGACGATTTTTTTTATATATAATTTTAAAGTAATAATTTAATTGAAGACTTTAGGTTCTTCCCCTGGTGAGAACTTTTAAAGCGTTTATATAACTACAATTAACAAGTTCTCCGTTCTGTTAATATCGTTAGAAAGTATAATATTCTAAGCTATTAGTGTGTATTGTAGTGAATGTTCATTAAAGTGTTAACATCACCATCTTCAAGAATTAATTGGCTAATCAGAGCACAACACTACGAAATATAAAATTGAAGATACTGTTGAAATTGATTATGACAAAAACTTCGACTTGGACGAAGATCCCTCATATTTAACACATTTATTAATAAATAACGACATTAGTAAAATCCTCGTCTAGAGCAGGGCGAATCGCGTCGAATTCAACGCATCCAAAACTCAAAGCTATCTGAGTTCCCTTAAAAGATCTCCAAACCTCCCTCCTCCTCTCTTCATCGATGGGGTGAGTATTTCAAACTCCTAACCCGAACATCTTAGGAGTCTAGGGGCGGGTTCATGTAATCGAAAACGATGCTCGATCGATTGAGTTACTATATAAATTCCATAACAATACGATCATTCGACGATCGTTTTCGAGCTACATGAACCGGCCCCAGGTATCTGACTATCTTAGTTGGATGGATCACATCTTCGCTATTGCTAAGAATGCGATGAAATGCCTGTAAGAAACACTTTAGTTCATATGTCCTTCCGCTCATATACAAAGCTCACATCAGATACAGACTTGAATTTAAATCACATATTTGGGTAGAAGCATTACGTTCCTCATTGTCCGGGTTAGATAAAATCCAAAAAAGCTTTTAAGCTCATTGGCGACGAGGCGATTACTTCCGAAATCAATTCCCTGGAGCACCGACGTAATGTTGCATATCTACCTCTCTTTTATCGCTACTTTAATATGCATTGTTCTAACGAAATTTCTGGTTTCACTCTTTGTAGCTTTTTTCTTATGCGTGATACCCGTGCAATTAGTTGTCTTCATCCTTTCGTCATTGAGACAAGACCTAGCAGAACAGTGAAGTTTCGAGCATTCTTCTTAAGCCGAACTATAAGATTAAGAATGTGGAGCAGACTACCATTTGCACTCGACCTCCTAATTTCCTTTTCCCTCACATCCCCATTTTCCTTCCTGCAAAGGCTGTGCTTTGGCATCACGGTAAAAAAAAAACAAAACAGTTATTAATTTAAAAGAGTCTAAATATATCTTCAATAATCTTTACAAGATCGTTGAAATAACACAGCAATAAATTTCTGTATTTTAGATGTCCAGATAATAGTACTAAATGTCCTCCTGGATGTAATGCCAAGGGTACTTATAATGGCATTCCACCCGTAGCTCCTGAGTCGATGGAGCAGAGAGAACATATTCAGGAAATGTTGGCAGCTACTAGTCGGCCGCAGCCAAGCAGTTTTGCACTAAGAAATGGAGGTTCTTCCAATGAATTCGCTTTATCGTAAGTTCTTGTAAATATTCTTTAGGCTTCTTTTAAAATGTGGTATTAGTACCCACTTAGTGGACACAACAGCAGAACAGAAAGGGCATAGTGTAATGGATGCAATTTTAGGCATGTTTACATCGAAACCAGTGAAAGCAGAAACACCTAAAAAAGGTATATTCTTCATAGTTTTTGGTCTTTTATGATCTGCAATATTTTTTTTTATAATTTTAGAGTCACCAACAAGCAGCACTGGCTATGGAGATAATAATGACAACAGTCGAAAGTCAAGTAAGGAAGGAGATAAACCATATAGCCAGGGTCGACTACTTTGCTTAGATGGTGGAGGTATTCGAGGATTAGTTCTTGTTCAGATGTTGTTAGAAATAGAGAAATTGTCACAAACACCTATAATTCATTTATTCGACTGGGTTGCTGGGACCAGCACAGGTGGAATTCTCGCCTTAGGACTAGGCTGTGGCAAGACGATGAGACAATGCATGGGGCTATATTTACGCATGAAAGAACAATGTTTTGTTGGCTCAAGACCATATGCTAGTGAATTATTAGAATCTGTTTTGAAAGAAAATTTAGGAGAATTTACTGTCATGACTGATATAAAGCACCCGAAAATTATGGTTTGTGGTGTCATGGCTGACCGAAAGCCAGTAGACTTACATCTTTTTAGGAATTATACTAGTGCAAGTGATATTCTTGGGATAGTAACACCAACAAGTAAGATTTTATATTTTTTATATTGCAAGCTCCTAAAATTATTTTTTCATTTGCTAGGTAATAGGCGGGTACCGCCACCAAAGCCAGATGAGCAGTTGGTATGGCGTGCAGCAAGAGCAACTGGAGCTGCACCATCTTATTTCAGGTTCGTAGTATTTAACTTTTTAACAAATCTTGTCTCTAAGTTTCTCACTGTGTGATATTTATATTTGAATTTGATTAATCCATATTTTATGGGAACAAGTTTATGGGTACAATCACAAATTGGAAAAGTTAATAAGACATTAAAATTTATGTTGAGTTCGATATAGAATTGCTCTCTGTGTATTGGAAAAAGAGTTTGTAAAAAACTTCATGCTTTCTAGGGCGTTCGGCCGATTTTTGGATGGGGGCTTAATTGCAAACAATCCCACGTTAGACGCAATGACTGAAATTCACGAATACAATATGGCACTCCGAAGTGTCGGCAGAGAATCTGAAGCAAAACCGGTTGGTCTAAGAATAAAATATTGAAATTTGTTTTGCTCATTCTTTTAAATATAATATTTATAGATTTCAGTTGTTGTGTCCCTCGGAACGGGTTTGATTCCTGTAACAGAATTAAAAGAAATTGATGTCTTTAGGCCTGAAAGCATTTGGGATACAGCAAAATTAGCCTATGGAATATCTGCAATCGGTAAGTTAAGATTGCGACCATTGTAGTGTCAAATAAATAATTGTCTTTATGAAGCAAATGTCATTGAGTAACATTTTTCATTTCGTTGCGAAAAACTAATTTCCACCACACAATTCTGCTGAACATTTTGTGTTTGAAATAGGCAACTTGCTTGTGGATCAAGCGACTGCTTCAGATGGTAGAGTAGTTGATCGTGCTCGGGCTTGGTGCAGCACAATTGGTGTTCCCTACTTTAGGTACTAATTACTTCCCCTGACATTCTCATAATATTTATTAAATTTTATGTTTACAACGTGCTTATTTCTCACTAGGTTTAATCCGCAATTACCAGAAGAGATTGCGATGGATGAAAAGAACGATCAAAAGTTGATTAACATGTTGTGGCACGCTAAAGCCTACATCCATTCAAACAGGAATAAGGTGATAGAAATGATAAATCTTCTAAAATAGCATATAAGGAAAATATAAAAAGTCACAATAGATAAAATATTTAATGTTTGAGATTGGTGTATATTTTATTGTCGTATTTATTGGCTGTTATTATTTTTCCGATACAAAGTATTGAGTGGAACGAATCACTATTATCTGAGAAATTCCATTACTTTTAGCTTCCTTAAAAATCATGTTATTCATAATTGTTGGGCTCAGGTTTTAGATTAATACATTTTCCTATTGTTCGTGTGCAAATGAACCCAAAACATAATTAGAAATTATATTTGGGAATAACCATTATAATGCCATTAATTTAATAACAACAATTATGATAAATGAATTGGCAACTTTATTATTTACATCTTGAAATGGTAACAAGATCCCAAATTATTGCAAAATGATATGATTGAGAATTGTCAACAGTGCTTTATCTAATTTATTTTTATACGTATAACTCTTATTTACAGTATACATCACTCGAATATTTTAATCTATATATTTTCCAATTTATTTTTATAATTTAGTTCATATAAATAAAACATATATAAACGATTTCTACAAAAAAAGTTTGTAATTAATTTAATTTAATGACTGTGCGAATACGGGGACGTTTAAATCTGTTTTAATTGGTATAGTCAAGCAGGATGGATTTACAGTAATATTGAGAAATGGGTGCATGTTAGTAATTTTAGTCGATTTAACGAAACATATATGGGAAGGAAGTATAGAATGTGAAAAATTCTTATTTGTAATAGAAATTAAGTTTAACACGTTGGCTGCCATGTGCATCACGGCTGGTGTACACTTCAAAGCTCTCTCAGAACAATTTGGACCTCACCAGGCCTTTGAACTCATTTAGTCCGATTCTGGAACGAAGGCCGGTTTTTCACACTGTTCACTGTTCCCACTGTTATCATTTTGAGGATGTTTAGTCTTTTGTTGCCTTCCCGCTAGCTGCTGGCTAAAAAAAAATACTTCATCAAGATTTTCAGGAAATTGGCCCTCCCTATGCGGCGCTCTCCAATTATAATGTCCTCGCTACCAATGTTATTGCCGCCAATGTACATCAGGCCCGTTTTACCCCAGTTGGTCTTTTGGCTCAGATCATCCACAATCTGCTTGAATTTCTTCACGCTTTCGCCAATCTGTTTAGTCAGACACAATCTGTCCCTACAAGCAACAACCATGTAAAAATTGTCAGCATACTGAAACAGTTTTGGAAAATTAAGAAACTCAACAGATAACAATATAATATAGGAAAAGTAACTAACCTAACCTAACACCTATGATGTGTCCAGCAGCTGTTCAAAACACCTCAACCGAGCCAAGACGCTGCACCTCAGAAGGAAAAGACTTCCATAACCGAAAGGTCTGGACAGGACAGAGGCGTTCAGCAACAAAGGTAAAACGTGGCAGCAGCAAATCCAGACGTTTAGCCGAACTGAGAAAAGTGATTGCCTGACGAAGATAGAGCGGCTCAATAGATGAAGATGTGCGGATTAATTTGTGGAGGAAACATAAAGTCCTAAACTTTAGATAAATGTCGATGAAACAACCCACAGCCGATGAGCGATACTGAGATATCGAATGCAATCATTAAATGCAACATTAATCCTATTGGAGCGTACTGCATCCATACAAAGATAAACTAGATTGCCAAAAGTGAAAAATGGTAAAACAAGTACCTTAACAAGTCGAAACCGAATCAATAGAGATATTGTTGAGCATAATCTCCAAATTTTTTACACTAATCACGCAGTTCAAACAAGGTCATTCAATATTATAGCAAGAAATTCTAAGTAACCGAGACTTGAACGTGTAATGACCATGTAATTGGATTAACTTGTATTTAGCTTGAGCCCATTATACACCGCCCATGTTAAGATGCGTTCGAAATTCATATTCAACAAATTGGCAGAAACCACGGCCGAATCAATAGAGTTAGTTACATAAAGCACGTCATCTGCATACAAATGAACAGACGAGTTAAGAACCATCTCAGGTAAGTCATTAATAAACATGCTAAACAACAATGGTCCAAGAATTGAGCCCTGCGGAACACCACTTACAACAGCAGAAATTGCTGACAAGTGCCTGTCGGTACATATGAGCTTAGCAATAATTGGTGATTCAGACTGTCGAATGCTTACAGAGATAATTAACATATATGATGACCCCTATCAGTTGCAAAACATATATCGGTAGTTACCTTCAATAACAGTGATTCACAACTGTGATGCGCGTGGTAACCCGAATGTTGCTGTTAAAAGCGAGTTGGACTTTAGATACGTCTGCAAATTGGCCCCGCAGAAGCCGCTCTAAATGGTTTGGCAAGGAAACAGAGTATACTGTTTGCCGGAAATCGGAAGCTGTATGTGGGAAAGCATTTTTAGGAATCGGAAAGACAATGGCATGCTTTCCAGGCTTGAGGAAAAATTGAGACAGTCACACAAGAGTTGTATATAGGTCTAAGTACGATATAATAAATAAATAAATAAAAGTAAAATGAGCTCAATAAATTTAGGCGGGATATTATCAGAACCGGAAGTCACTTACTAAAATATAAAATTTAAAAAATATCTTTATAATCATCTTTATTTTTCTTGTTGATTTTTTTCAAAAGTAAGATAAGCTGAATTGTCATTTAACAACACACTCATTAGTTTACAGTTATCAGTAAATAACTGAAGGGTTTAAGTGACAGAACATATGAGCATTACAAGAACAATAAATCAAAGCGAATACCTCATTGTAGTTGCAAGCAACCGTTAATCCCCACGAAAACTAAATTGGACCATTGTATAACAGATTAAATAAAATTGTTTTCAGTTTTTTGTACTAATAAAAGTGTAGAGTTGGTTTGATTTTGTTTCCGAGTAAAATTCCGATATATGAGCAGTTTTTTTTGAAGTGTGGGGTAAGTCACATTCTTCAATTTTAGCAATCGAAATATAAACGTAATTTAAGTTGATTAAAATAAATTTTTACTATGGTTGTAAAAATAGATTTAGCCTACTTTCAAAATAAACGGCTCATATTATAAAATGTTTAATTAAATCGACTAAAGTTACTACCATTTCTAGTGTAATTTTAGCTATTAATGCAGCATTTCCAGGATGGTTTTCTTTTTACAAAAAGTATTCAAAATATTGTTGCGAATTTCCTTACAATATTTTTTTTTATAATGAAGTTAATTTCAACAAATTAAAATTCGTCCAAAAATTGGGTAACATTGTAATAATTGGGCAATTTGTTCGTAAATCTTTTAATATACATTACTCGTTGCTCTTTACTCGTTGTTTAGCGACTTTAATCTCTTGGTCTTGCTGATACTAGGTCTGTATGTTTGAAAAATCTAGGCGTTCAAAGCAGCCAGCCAAAATCTGTATGTTTGAAATTTTCTGGCAGGAGCTATCAGTTTCCCCTCCTGCCAGATTGCAAGCTTTCTGATCTTGCCTTTTAAGATGAGTGGAATCTGGCAGAGAAATGGCAGCTATCAGCTGATATGAAAGAGGTTATGCGATGTGTTTTGGTTACATTCTGAGTGATTGGGAAATAATTATATTTAAATTGTATCTAGAGTAATGAAATAGCAATAAAAAAAGCATTCAAGTGAACGAAAAGTGATGACAAGGACAATTAATCGAATGAGGTCGTTTGCCGTGCAAAATGCTGCTGGAAATAGCCAGAAAAGCGTATGTTTGAAATCCCTACCACCAAAGTAAATTCTTCGTTTGATATTTGTTGCCAGATTTTCAAACATACAGACCTACTGTGTACATTTTTGGTATATCTTGAACACGTTCCATATAAAATCTGTGTTGTTTCCAATTTACGATTACATGTCAGGATTTAATAGTTTTAAAGGCCAATTTACATTACTGCAACATTGTAAGCAAACAGTGCGAGTGGGATAGATAAAGCTAACATGATAAAATACGAAAAAAGACAAAACATATGCCAACAAAATTTTTACGGGCTAAAATGTCAATTTCCCCGCTGGAATTGAATTTTTCTTTCCCCTTCATTCTTTGTCCTTTTTTTACACATATCATCAATCAATAAAACCATCTCGTTCAGGTTTTCAGTAAAAAAACATGTTGCTGCTATGTAAATTGGCCTTAAGTCTGAGGAATGCTTTTCTGCGGCCTTCTATTATCACCTAAGTTTTCTAATTGTGATCTATGTAGATCTATGCAACTCGTCGAACCAGTACACAGTACTCTATCGGCATCCAGATCAAGGGGGATTTTAAACTTTCTCTGTGGTGAAAGTAACGCCTATTCTTGTCATGTCGTATCAGTATGTTTTTCTGTTATTTGGAAATAATAGAATTTGCGAATTTCTCTTGGCAATAGATACCTATGGAAATTTTAGCTTGAGATTTCCAT
>QYTT01094620.1:5138-17025 GCA_006980735.1 Dasypogon diadema
CCCATTCACATTAATAGCTGTATATATATATATACAAAGTAATATGTATGCGTATAAATGCATATTTTAAGTGTCCAGTTGCAAAACGCGGTAAATGCAGGTAGGTAACGCTCTCGTGTTTTAAACATAAAACAATTTTTTAAAAGATGTAATCCATGATTGGAACTCATTTACATATCATATTTTACTGGTGGCGAAAATTGATACTTTGCTAAAACACTTATCCTTTTCCTTCCACCAAAATTTGAAAAAGCCGAAAAATATGAAAACCTATTCCAATTTGCACAGAAACTTGTATTCTAGAGTTTTTGGGGTTGCTAATTACGAATCCAAAGTCAAAATTACAAAATTCAAAATGGCGCGCAGTGTGGTGGTAAGATGACTTCAAATTCGGAAAAAATCGAAATAACGTGTTTTGAGCATAGAGCTAATTGGTAGAAGTTATTTTTTTATTTTATTATATAATTATATGTGTTTCAAGAATATCTCTCGAAAAACAGAAAATAAAGCAATTAAAACATTTAATCTATATTAAGTAATTAAAACTGATAGACCTAAAAATGAATTTAAAAAAAAGAGCAAACATGAGCAAAAATAGTAGCCTCGATATTAATCTAGATAAGTTGCTAAACAATTATACCCAAAAAGTTTCATGGCGAAGCTATGGGAAGTAAACTAATACTTTAAGTGATTTCAAAAAATCGTGATTCTTATACGTGTTGTTCTTATTTTTGATTTATTTAACCATTTAACAATAATTTCAGTTAATATAAAAGTAGGTAAAAGTGAACATACCCGAAGGACTCGAATCCATATCGAAATCGGGTCGAAAGTGTTTATCTTACTACACAAAAACTACTTATTCTTTTGTATAACGTAAAAACACACGTGCCACTCTAATCGAAATACTTAGCTTCACTGGGCTGGCAAGGAAAAGGGAACCGGTTAGTGAACTTGTAATCATTAGCAACGTGTGGGCTGACATATGCCATTACAAAATAACGGCTTTTAAAAGTTCTCTTTGTTATTTCATTTTTGGAATAAATTCCGATCACACTGTGCACCACAAAAAAAGACAATTTTGATATATATAGAATTTTCAGATTAAATTGAGAAAATCCCAAAATCGAATTGCGAAATGTCCAAACATTTTTAGAAATTTTTGAATGAAATTGAGATTTCTTCCGATGGAATTGGCATTTGTCCCAATAGAATTGAAGTTTGTTCTCAATGAATTGGCAATTAGTCGAATGGAATTCCGAATTGTCCGCATAAAATAGGTAAACGTCCTACTGGAATTGAGAATTATCCAAATGAAATTGAAAACGCAGTTTAAAGTAATTCAATAATTCTTAAATTCAGTGACACTTTTGCATAAAACTTGTATATATTAATCCCAACTGTCCAAATAAAATTGAAATGGAAAATTCAGCTAAAAATTCAACTCAGCCCACTTCACGCGGACCTTATCAGCGGATAACGGCCAGAACAAAAATAATTTCCAATAAAATTTTATTCAGAAAGAAAATCTGTGACAGAGTTAGGAAAAGCAGTTGGAATAAATGTTAAGGTTGCTTCAAATATTATAAAACGTAATTTTTAAAAATAATTTTCCGTAATATTCAATAATCAAGCAAACCACTTATCTTAGATAAGAAATTCACTTCACCAGGAAAAATGCAGTCCAGCCTCTGAGGCTGGATTCCGCAGTGATGAGTTTTCACACAGTGAACACCGGCTGAAAAATTCACCGAGACCCACGGTGTTCACTTATGATATTCAAGCGATTCCGCAATGGGTTGTGAATTTGCACGTGCTGAATGATAAAACATTTTGTCTGAATAATTGTGGCAGATGTGATTTATCCGTCAATTCGTTGCTTAAGTTTTCTAAAATTAATTTAGGAGGATTTTTTTTTTAGTTTCATTGGAGTTATAAATTTGCATATGGGAAGACAATGAGTTTAGTAGATAGAATATTAATTGGGAGACGTATGAGGACTTTCCAGAGGTAAAACAAATTTGCAAAAGTTCCCAATATTTTATTACCATTTCAACTTGATTTTAGGAGAAGATTAATTATTGTAAGAAGACAACTAAGGGATGGCCAAAATCCTTTTAAAGAAACAACAGAGCAACAATTTATTGACTTGTAACGCTTTCCCAAAAGCCTTTGTTTGGAATTTTTAGAAAAAATAAAGCCGAGGTTTTTTATTAATGAAAGGCGATCTGCAATTCCCGTGCATTTAAGCATTGAAAACACAAGTATAATTTTACCTAAAACTCGTTACCAAAATGCCAGCGGAAAATTTTTCGCTTCGGTGTTCACCGCTTATGTCAAAAAAATTCATTTTCACCCTTGCGAATATGTTTTTCAGCCGTGAACACCAAACTACGTGTTCACTTAAAACTCACTGTTGCGGAATCCGGCCCATGTTAAAAATTTGTTACTGCCATAAAAGTTGAATTTGTTAAGAATACGCAATCACTTATGGAAGCATGCGCAGTGCATCGAAGCAAAAATAACATTGAATTCTTAAAAAATGTATTCTCAATTTTATTTGGATATTTAGTAGTAGCAGTACAAATTTAATGCAAAAGTGTCACTGAATTTAGGAATTATTGAATTATGTATTTTAATGTATTTTAATCTGTATTCTCAATTTCATTTGAACAATTTTCAATTCCAATAGGACGTTTCCCAATTTTTGCGGACAAACCTCAATTCTATCCGGAAGAATCCCAATTCCGTCGGGACAAATCTCAATTTCATTCGGAAATTTCTAAATTTCTCTGGACATTTCGAAAACGATTTGGAATTTTCCCAATTTAATCTGAAAATGCTCTGCTGAGAAAAAAAATACAATAATTATTATTTTGCCCCAATAATTCATATCCATAGAATTTTAATTTCTTCCCTCAAGTAGACAGACCAATAGGAGCCTTGCATTGCGCCTCTAAACTATATAATTAACTTTATAAATGGACATTGTTTGTTGTTTAATATATTCTATATACATAACACAATATGCAGGCTTTATATTTCTTTTGTTGTCATATATTGTAGTTTGTTAGAATAAAGTTTTAAGATTTTCGGCACATTTAATAACCGCGACCTTTCTTTGTTCGTACAGATATTACGCGTTAATAAATTAACAAGTATAGCTTCAATACTGCGCAACTATTCCTCCTTAAATATCGTGTTATCATTAAGAGCGAACTAAAGAGTCCAAAATTTATTTTATGTAGTTGTACAAAAAAGTTGTAAAACCTATTAGGTGAGTTCGAAATTAACATATTGAGCTCCATTTGTACTTTGTGCAGAAAATTATGTTGCAGAAGTGCGTTGGATTTTTAGAAATCAGATTTATGAAATTAACCAACATTCTTTGATAAAAATAATTTTCAGTTTTCGTTATAAGCCGGAAGTCTTATTACAATATACGCTCACCGGTTAAATTAATTAGTTTTCTCTTAACAGAAAAGTTACTACCGCATCCGGTTATTTCTGATAAGGCTGCGTCTTATAAAAAGAAGCTGTATATGAACCGACCTTTAGTTTGCATTTGAACTGCAATAAGAGGAAATCATGGCATTGCGTGTTAAAAGTGTAGATTTTCGAGAGGATTATAATGCTAAAGACCATCACACAGATCAATTTGAAGTTATCTACTTACATCCAAGTGTGCCCATATTAAGGCGTGGTCAAAGTTTTAGATTAATAATAGAATTCGAGAACCGCAGTTTTGATCACAACAAGGACAAAGTTACATTACTTTTCGGCTTAGGTAAGATATATAATGTTTATCTCATTTGATATGTTCAGTTTTGTTTCAAAGTGATGTTATTCTGATTGAAATCATTCCTCCTGAAGTTTTACTGAAGTATTTTGTATATCAAACAAATGAAAAATGTTTCACCTGTGTTCTGGTTCAGATAATTTTTAGTAACGTGCAACTATTTCATTAGAGATTTTAACTCGGACAGAAAATAATGCTGGTTGTAGTGGTTGTGTAGAAAATAATTTGCTTTTTTGTGTTTTTTTAATTAAAGCAAGTTTTTTATGTATACTTATACATATGTATTAAAGAAAAGAAGTGCTTATTATTGTTGTTATTTCAATGCTCTGCTTGAAGTCTTTGGCTTTCTTAGAAACTCTTACTAAAACAAAACTTAATTTTGAAAAATATATTGTCGGATTTATGGAAGTTTGGTGATATTTCAATTTTCTATTCTATTAAAAAATATAAGTGAGCACAGTTGTGGAAAGAAGAAACACTCTTTATGAATTTGTAGCAGAAACTTACAATTTCAAAGTAATTGAACCCAATTTCCCATGTGTAATTGCCCTTATCGAAAATCACACAAGGTTCCTATGATTTCCAATGTATATAGATTTGCTATTCTCTAGGATTGAGGAGATTAATCCAAAAAACAAGATTGATTTGATGTACTTATCTTACCTTGGCTGAACTTAACATAGCCTAATGTTATAAAGAAATTTCTTGTTTATGCAAATTATGGAATATTATATATGCAATAAAAGTATAGAGTATAGGAATAGTGAAATGGATTTGTTTTATATCAGGCAAATTCAATTCTTATGGAGCACAGGATCTTATATATAAAGAGAAAACCGTTAAGTATTCTAACCCTTGGATGAATAGCAGCATCGTGACTCTTATGTGCGAATGCGATTTGCTTATAGTCTGTGAAAAGCTTTTAAGTTGGACTCCCTTTTAGATAATTTTAAAGTGTTAAGGAGTAAAGTAACCAGTGCAATTCGTTCTACTAAACTTAGTTACTGTGGAGCTAAACTAGACCCTGGTATTCCTAGCAAACGTCTGTGGAAAAATATTCAAAACTTAGGCATTGGTAACAAAAATTCATGTAATATTACTAACAATAATATCAACAATAATATTACTAAAAATAATAATTATTTCGTTAACCAGAGTGATATCTTTGATAGGCCTAGTGTGCCCTGTCAGGATGTGAGTGAGCCTGAGCTTTTTGACCCTGATTTATTATCTGGGTTTTCTTTTAGTAATGTATCCTGGTATGATGTTTTCGTTGCTTTTAAATCAATCAAAGGCACCTTTATCGGCTTGACATTCGTTTTCTTGGTGCAATTCTACCCTTTGTTGTATCACCATTAACCTATATTATCAATACCTCCATTACAACATCTGTTTTTCGTGATGAATGGAAATTAGCAAGAGTGGTTCCGGTTCCCAAAAAAGTCTCCCCTAGTGAAATGAGAGATTTCAGGCCCATAAGCATCCTGAGCACATGTGCTAAAATACATGAAAGAGTTCTTCACTCGCAAATGATCGCCTATATCAGCGATAACAAGCTACTTTATGAATACCAATCTGGTTTTAGAGCTAAGCATTCCACCATTACCAGTTTGATTTATCTTATTGAAAAAATTCGTATAAATATTGATAAACGTATCGCATCGTTGTTCATTCTCTTGGATTTTTCCAAAGCTATCGATTGTGTTGATTTTGATATTTTATGTCATAAGCTACGATACGAATTTAAGTTTTCCAGAGGTGCTGTCAAATTTATTCATTCTTACCTTCATGGTAGTAAACAGGCCAGGCGATAAGATTTCAACGTTTCTAGAATTAACGGCAGGCGTACCACATATTCTTGGTCCTCTACTCTTCTCTACATATCTACATTAACGATTTGCCACATTCACTTAGCTCAGGCTTTATGCAGCTGCACGCTGATGATTTCCAAATTATGTTCCCTGCTAATCTCAATTCATTTGCTGAATGTATTTCTGTTGCAAATCAGAATTGATCGTGTATATCAATGGGCTTCAGATAACAAACTCAGGCTTAATCCCGATAAGTCCCAGGCAATTATTATTTATAACAAAGTCCTTGATTTAACTAATGTGCCATGTGTAATGTTAGATGGTGTTACTCTTCCCTTTTGTGATAAGGTGAACATTTTGGGTATTATATTTAACAGAATTTTGTCTTGGAACTCTTATGTTAATGTGGTAATTGGTAGAATCTATAGTATTTTGAGAAGGTTATGGTATTTTGCTCCATTCATGCCTACTGATTTGCCATTTGCAGCTTATGTTAATTAGAGCTTTTGCACTACCAATCATTACATATGGTTGTGAAGCCTTCAACTGTCTAGATAGTAAAAGGAGTAGAAAACTCAAAGTCCCATATAACGTGTGCGCCCGTTTCATATATGGGTTGAGTCGGTTTAATTGTATTTCGCAATATTCGTTTAATATACTGAAATGTTCCTTGAATAATTTACTTAAATATCGCGCCTTCTTCCTCATGTTTAAAATAATTAATAATTTGACCCCTCGATACCTATATCTCGTCATAAACTTTATGAATTCTATAAGAAATAATCAATTACTTATGCCTCGTTACAAGTGCCTAGTGAGTAGTAAAACGTTTTTCGTTCATGTTGTCAGACTGTGGAATAGTTTGCCTAATGTCGTCAGAAGCTGTACTCATGTCAGTGGCTTTAGGAGGTTTGCATGTGAATACTTTTCATCTTCTAATATTCGATGTTGGCGCTTTCTTTTTCTTTTCTTTTTTAGATTAATCTTTCATTAAATCTAAATTTTTTTCTAATCAATTTTCGTTTTAAATATGAATAGTAATATATAATTACGATTACATAATATGATATATAGATATATGGAAGTTACTGTTAAATTACTTTAATTTATTTCCTTGAACTACATTCTTCTTGTTTATCTTTCATATTATATTAACTTATTGTAGTTAATCGCATGTCTCATAGAGTTGTTACACTTAAAAGAGCCTACGCTCACGTGTAATTAATTAATGGAATAAATTGAAGTTAAAGTTGAAAATTGAGATATCTAAAGATGCATACACACTACAGATTTTTCTTAGGAAAAATTGTAAAATTTTCTATTGCTTCGTCGACTTAGTCGTGTGAGCAGCAAAACAGAGCGCTTTGTATAATGTGAACGCCAGTGGACTCGAACTACTAGATAATTCTCTTCTGAAAATGTTTGAAAAGTTTTTGACTCTGCGACAGAGTTTCGCTCATTGTCAGCAACGAACATATCCACAAATAAGAAATACTAGAAACAATGAGTTAGCAATACAATAGTGTTACTATATTGCTATTATAATAATATAGTTTCAGTACTGGCCTTTCACAAATGTGAATCTTAACCCATATTATCCCAAATTAATTTTTTTCTTTAATATGATTTTTTCGGAATTTCTTACGTTTTGGGTTTAACAGAAGACGTAAAAAATATAAAAAAAATAGAAAAAATCGTACTACTAGGTTCCTAAATAAGGACTCCCCCTAATTTTGAAAATACTACGATTCTATGAATGAAACTTAGGAAAAAAATTAGCATGGCAACCAACGTTACATTTTCTGCACTTTTTTATGGTATTTTTATGATATTCAGCACACTGAATTTAGGTTTTATTAGCGACAATGATATATCCTTCGAGATGGACATCGAACTCTTTTTTGAGCAGCTTTTGATGTTCTTCCTGAAGCAGTTATTGAAACATTTTTCTTCATATATGTTTGAGCAATATATCTAATGAATCCAAGAGTGCTTTGCTTTACCATCAGGCGTCAGGCGATACAACTGATAAGCATTATTAACGGAAGCGTTTAAAGGAAACATAAAAAGCTGCCAATACCATTTTTTCATTCTAGCCGCAATTCGGTATTGAGCTATATTTTGATCAAGTTTATCGACACCACCCATGTACTTATTGTACAACACAAGATGCTTGATCAAAATAAATTTTCTTTTTTTGTATGCACTGCTCCAGCGCTTTACTTTTCCAATAGGGGAATTACTTCCTGTTTTGTTTGACCCAACTGTAACTACATTATTGTCGTTGTATCGAAGTAGTAAAATATTGGAATTAACATCTGTTATTTGTTTAAAATTTCCTCTGGGTGACTTTTTAAATTTGGATGGATCTGGATGTGGTACCTTTTCTGTTCTATTACTGCGAATGGTGCCTATTGCGGTATGACCTTTTTTCTGTGAAGCTTCCAATAAACGACAGGATGTAAAAAAGTTGTCTATGTCAGGGAAAACTTTTACTAAATCCATCACAATGGAACCTCGAATCCCCAAATGTGGAATTGTGTTACCTATTGAAGCCAATGAACTTTAGCAAATTTATCAGATGAATCCAAATTATTATTGTCGTAGAATTTCTTCGAAGCGATTTCTTGACATAACACTTGCTACTACTTGATGGTAAGTATGGTATGCATCAATATCCACATTTTTCCATTGCCTTATTTTCTTTGGAATTTTAAGGTTGTTATCCGTCATCACTTTTTCCAAGCCATTTCGGGTAAGTATGCGCCCGAAGCTCCGCTTGTGCTCTTAACTGATTTCCTGTTAAATCGTTAACATCTCCAATATTCTCCTAAGAGCATTCATCTTCATCGCTTAACAATCCATTCTCCGGTGGAGTAATATACACCGTGGCTTCAAATAAATCTTCCTATTCAAGCCGACTAGTAATTTGATCGACTGTAAGGCTATAAATAAACGAAATCGTTGTTATCACTTCAAATTAGTACAGGGTTTATTATTATTCTGAAGACTCGTAGTGTACCCGACCATTCCCCACTAATTACCTCATTTTTTACCACTTTTACCACTAAACAACACTTTCTACAAGGGGAGATAACGGAAAACTGATTACAAGATTTGCAATTGATTTGCAATCATATTCCCGAGATTTCTATCACATAAAAAAAAAAAAACAAAATAAGTTTTAAATGTATCGCCCCAAAAAATGGGCAGTGCGAATATATGGGTTACAGTCCTTAAAGCTTTCTAAGCTATATATTTTGCCTGCACTAAATTCTTTTACTCCTGCTTACTTTTTCAAAATCCTCACAAAGCAACATTTACGTTGTAAAATAATACATTACATAATTTTCAATGCTTTGTTTTACAAAACTCTTTTATTTCCTCTCACCTTTTCAGAAGACCACTTGTCGTTCTTTGCAAAACTCGCTAAATTAACTTTTGACTGTAAAGAAAATCTAATTCTGCAGAGAATACCAGACCAATACGGACATTTTGGACAACATTTATATTTTCAAGGCTCATTATATTTGTATAATTTTATAATTTGTCAAGGCTCATTAAGGGACCCAAAACTGAAATTCATTGAAAAATTCACAATTTATACGTAGACGAGCTTTTAATGAACTCACGCGTGAGCAAGATACGTAAAACTGACCGTGGGAGAAACAATCTTCCTTTAAATTTACGTCAGCATATTTTAAAGTTTGGCCCTGAGACTTATTTATCATGATGGCAAAACACACTTTGAGGGAAAATTGCAGTGTCTTGAACTCGATGGGGAGGTCTCGGTTATTTTACAGAGTCAATAATCTTACTGGGTTATATAAGTCTTCTACGGGAAAATAGAAGGCGCTTCAAATCCGGACTACTAGGTGGCGATTCGTTCTTCGACAAAAAGTCCACTAAATTTTTCTGAACTGCACCTGTCGAATGTGATGGTGGCTCCGTCCTGTTGAAATCAGTAATAATCTTCGTGGAATAATTTCTAGCAGTTCGGTACTACAACTGATTCGAGAATTTCCTTTTCGTAATATCTTTCAATAAACACAAGGGGAAGTTTGCCACATTTACAAAATCTGCCCCAAACTATGAGTGAGGACACATTTTGATACCTGGGAACGTATTGCTCATTTTCTAGTATATCATCCATTCTTACTGCCCATTCTCGATAATTTTATGGGTTTGTATGGATACTCCAAAACAAAGAGTTTTTCGTCATAAGCTCGTTGTTGTTTCGATGAAGACAAGACTCCAGAAACTTGTATGTTTTTTATAAGACATTAGGCCAAGATATTTTTTAAGGATTAAATGAATTGAAAATTTCGATATTCCTAAACATCCAGTAAATTTCTTTATCGAACGAGCCTTATTTCTTCTTCGAATCTGCCCTCTTACAACTTTAATGCGTTCGTTACTGCACAAAGTTCGCGGACGACCACTTCTCTTATGACCTTCAACAGAGGACATTTCCTTAAAAAGTTTTATAGTTTGATAATTAAAATCCCGCCGTACACCTACACTTTTTAAATTTCGAGAAATATCACAACATTTTATTCTTTTGACAAATTTATTTACGATAAGTGCTTGTAATGCTTCCATCGCTTTTCACTCTTTAACTGAAACTGATAAAAGTCTGATTTTTTAACAAAAGCTGGGCAATCATAGCGGGACCTGATTGTGAAAGAAAAAATTACTAGGAAATTGTTAGGAAAATGCCAGCCTCCTCGAAGGAAGAACTGACCAACTCACTTGTGTTTACTTGTTCTAAATTTTCATGAGAAGAAACTTTTGTATTCGAACTTATTGGACACCGTGTATATTTGCATCCACTTTTATACCCGAGACAACGAACATTAATAACAAGAAGGCCGACTCTGCCAAAAATTCCAAATGAAAAAGACTACGACCCAAGAATAAGATGACTGTATACATGAAGGCAAAAAAACAAACAACAAAACAATTCCAAGAGAGATACTAATAACTTTAATATAAATCTTACATACATCTGAAAGAGAGGGATGATCACTTTACCTTAAAGGAGAAGTGAATTTGTTTTTTTACTTCCAGAAGAAGCATGCTTTCCACGACCCAGCTTAAGTGTGTAGGTTTTAATCCACTTCGATATAATAAAAGCCTGTAAAATTTTCCACGGCGCGGTAAGTTTGTGTTTGTGCACCACGTGGTTGTACAAAATGTAAACAAATATTTGCCCTAAAGATCGTTCTTTCTAGTGCAATTCCAAGAAAAAGGCCTGGCCCATTGATTTAGAATGGAAGAAAGAAAAATAACAATCTGGAAATCCAAGAGATTTTATAGTTTTTCTAAGAGTTACTAATTTTTGTCGAATGAAATTGAGGAATATTCTCAGAAGAATTTTAACCAGCTAAGAGAGTCGATTTTATTTTGCTGGGTTGTCTCAATTTTTGTTATGAAAACATCTTCCCCGCATTTCAAGAGGTAGAGTTTCCCACGAATTGTGATCTTTTGGCTACCTACTTTGTCTCTGTCAATCTAATTATTGATGAAGAGAGATGAATAAAGCGGACATAATGAATTTCTTTGAAACTCTTAGTTCGGATCTTTTATCCCTTTTCATCTTTCATTATATATGTAGGTAGAACACGTGTCGTCATATTTCTTAATAGATAGGCAAATTGTAATTTTCTTGCTTTTTCCTTCTTATTTAGATAAATTGACAAACACAAAGCCAAATATTCAAGGTCAATGAAAATTTTTCATTGCAATGTTCCAAGTCGGTCTTCTTGTTATTTATGTTCGTTGCCCGAGATGTAGGGTATTATAGCTTTGAGCAAACATTTGTAACGCATAAAAATATTCATGACACAAAATATATTTCCATTAATGGCAGAAGAAAAGAAATCGTTTAATAGATGTACGTCTGCCTGTCTGTTTGTCCGTCTTTCTGCTCGTCTGTCCATCCACGCGTTATCTCGAGAATGCCATAAGATAGAGACTTGAAATTTAGTATACAGATACCCTATTAAAATTGAAAGATCAGGTTCGGAAATGGGCTAATTTGAACAATTCCTTCATAGGGTTGCCATATAAAACCTCCAGCTATATCAAATAATAAATCGATATTTTCCTTCTAAAACGAGAACACTTCCAAGTAGATGGATAAAATTCGGCACACGACTACTTTAGTAAAGCCTAAATATCTTGGCAGAAAATGAACCAAATCGGCCTACCCCCTCAGGGGGCTCATATGGCAGCTCAGTTGGAAATGCAAACTGCTTTCAAAAGTTTTTGCGAT
>QYTT01094621.1:4887-26882 GCA_006980735.1 Dasypogon diadema
TTAGTCGTTGCGAAATGGCACTTCTAAATCATCGTACACCACCTGCAAATAGTTGTCAAATTAAAACCACCAAACCCTCTCAATATTGGATTCAGTTGCACCATCCAAATCATTGGATTTTCATAGCTCATGAAGATATGACAATAAATATCGTTTGCGGTAATCAGGTAATTGTGAAAAGACTGCATAAAAGTGGCATTATTAAGTTGCAGCAAAATTGTCAAGTCAAACATGCCACTATGACTATAAACACCCAAACAATATTTTCGGAGAAGAAAAGGCTATCTTTTAGCCCATTGACCAATATTTCAACTCTTCTCACCAACAGAGACCACCAACTTATCGAAAGTAGTCACGTTCCATTAACTCATCTGGATACGCAGGCTCTCGACAATATTCAGTTCAACGAAATTAAGAAGGAAAGAATTCCCTGTTGTGGACCCGCACCACGTACATCATTATTCTGTTACATACCTCATAATTGCTGTAGCAATCGCGATAGCCCTATGGTACTACTACTTCGGCCGCGCCCCAGTATGATTAATCGATCATTACATTTCACTCATAGAATCATATCCGACAATTCAAACCCTATCAAAATTCAACAAGTCAAGCAAACGCAATTCTTCCCACAATAAATAGCAATATTGCACTTTCATTGAAAATTCTTTCTCAATAAATTCAGAAGTATCAAATGACCAGACCGTAAATACCAATTCAAATCAAAGTTCACCTGTTTGATTCGACATAATCAGCACAAATTGGCAGTAATTCGTGTATATGAAATTGAGACTGTATTCATAATTAATATGTAATTTAGGGTAAGGAGAATATGTATATAAATCAAAAATTATGTTAATAAAAGGTCAGTTGTCTGAAAACCAGAACAGTGTTTGGATTTAATTCTTTTCAGACTTAGCTTTTGATTTTGGAATTCCCCCCAACAGAGGTAAGGGTTCTAAAGTCAACAGCTCATCGTTTCTTGGAGAGCAAATACATTGCCCTTTAAGAACACCATCGGTGATTTTTTAACTATCGAATGTTTATTTTTCTGGCATTGTAGACATTTCTTAATGTATTCAGCAATATCTTTTAACATTTTTGGCCACTGATATTGTTTTCTAATACGATAAAAGGTTTTAGCTACACCTTGGTGCCCTCCCAAAGGATTCTGGTGAAAAGTTTTCAGTATTTCTTCAATCTCCGAATCGGTCTTTGGGATCAGAAATTTATTTTTATTTTCCCTCACAATACGGTTGTCATCCGATGGAATTATGGATTCCTTTTTCTTATGTGTTCCTGTGTTCGTTGAACTTACCTTTCTAGTTGAATTTTTCTCCATCGTTTTTGTACCACTTCGGGTGGTTACCATGACGTCAGTTGTATTTAATGGGATCCGACTTAAAGCATCGGCGTTTAAATTCTTCCTACCTGGTTTATATTCAATATGGTAATCATATTCTGAGAGCTTATGGTGAAAACGGACTAATCTTGAGGTCGGATCTTTTGTATTAAAAACACCTTTTAATGGTTGATGATCCGAATAAACAGTAAACTTTCTTCCTAGTAGGTAACACCGAAAGTTTTTCACTACCCATACTATTGCCAAAAGCTCCTTTTCAATAGTCGAATATCGCCGTTGAGCAGCATTTAAAGTGCGGCTCGCAAAAGCTATTGGCCTGTCCTTCCCTACCGTACCTTGTGACAAGACAGCCGCTAGTGCATCATTGCTGGCATCCGTCGTAAGCAGAAAAGGTTTTGAAAAATCTGGGTAGGCCAAGAGAGGTGGATTCGTGAGCGCTGCTTTTAGTTTGTTGAATGCGTCCTCACATCGATCATCCCATAAGAAGTTTTCGCTTTTCCGCAACAATTTATTTAAAGGCTCAGCAATTCGTGGAAAGTTCGGAATGAATTTCCTGTAGTAATTAGCTAAACCTATAAAACTTTGTAGCTGTTTTACATCGCAGGGTGTCGGGTAGTTCAAAACACATTCAACTTTAGCGGGGTCGGGACTACATCCTTTACTACTACATATGTGTCCAAGATAGAGCACTTCTTTTCTCAAGAATTGGCACTTGTTAGGTTGCAGTTTGAGATTGAATTTGCGAAGCCGATCGAAGACTGCTTCCAGCTTTTGATTATGGTCGGAGAGGTTTTTCCCATAAATCACTATATCGTCTAAATACACGAAGCATTTAAGACCCTGAAGCCCTGTTAGGACGTAGTTCATTAGCCGTTGAAAGGTGGCTGGTGCCCCTTTCAGTCCGAATGGCATTCGGGTGAACTCATAGTGACCAAATGTCGTGCTAAAAGCGGTTTTGGGTCGATCCTTAATATCGACTGGTACTTGATGATAGCCATTGGCGAGGTCTAGTGTAGAAAAGTAACGAGAATTTCCCAATTGATCCAAGATCTCTTCTATCTTGGGCAATGGATAAGCGTCTCCAATAGTTTTTTCATTCAGTTTCCTGAAATCTACTACAACCCGCCAACGTTTTTTCCCATCGACTCCTGGCTTCTTTGGCACTACCAAAAGAGGGGAATTCCACGGGCTTTTACTTGGAGTTATAATACCATCTTTTAGCATTTGATCGACTTGCTCGTTCACGATTTGCTTTCTTGCCTCAGGAAGACGATAAGGTCTCTGATTTATGGGTGCCTGGTTATGTAGTAAGGGTATATCGTGGTGCATTGCACTAGTGCACGTTAACTTATCTCCCTCTAGAAAAAATAAATCATGGTATTTTTGACAAAGTTTTCTAACTGAGTTTCTTTCTTCTTCATTTAGAGAGTTATCAAATTGAATTTCCCTGTCTAACTTTTGAAGTCTTTGAGTATCGATTTCAACAGTATGTATTGTTTGTGGGTTTGTTTCTAAGTTATATACACCATAACCTTCTAACGGATGTATTTCAGGTTGAATGTCGGGTAAAATAACTTCGCGATTCGTAGTATTTATAATTGGTATAGCAACAGTCCCTCCTTTGGGGTCAGCTATAGCGTTCCCTGTAAATACACCTTCAATTATTTCCGTCCCTACCCATAACTGGGTCTGAGAACAGCCATCTACCGGTATACTAATTACCGTTTCTGATCGAGGACTTAGCTTGATCGTAGTGTCTGTTGTATCCCGTGCTAAGTGGGCACTATAGCGTTCAGGAAACCTTTTATACGCGTATATGCTTATAACTGACAGGAGTTTTAACACCACTTCTAAAAATAACTTACCCTTATCTTGGAATGATCTATTTATAGTGGTGAATATGTTCGCGAATTTGTTTGGAAATTTATTAAATAATACTTGAGATCTGGAAAAAGATTTAGCGTTTAAACTTTCCTTCGATTTAACCATCAGTGAATTAATTTTCGACTGTGTAGATTTTGTATTTAAATTTGGAGTAGAGAGTGTTTTACGGAAATTAAGGCGTTTTTGAAAGGGAATAATTATTTCCTTTTGTTTTAGCGACGACTCAGGAATACGAAGTTGTCTTTTTATGCATTCTATGTTAGTAGTATCCCAAAGAAAATCCCTGCCTAATATTCCATCGAATGGTATCGTATCAGTATCATTAATTACGTGAAATTCGCATTCAATGTCATAGGCCAATTTGAACTTACCTGTACATTTACCTAACATTCTTTCTTTTCCTCCATATATTCCCTTGAGAGCAACTATGTGATTTCTGTCTATGGGTACTCCAGGCTTTAAAGAACTATGTTTTAGGAGGCTTATATCAGAACCTGTGTCTACCAATAACCTAACAGAATTTTCTTTTGCTACATCTAATGGTAAAGATACAGTTGCTTCATTACTTGTTTTGGATGATGCACACACTATTTGAGAGACTTCTTTACTAACGTTCGAGTTTTGAGATGGATTATTTTTCGCAATTTGAGATTTAGAAATTGTTTTTAGTTTATATCCCTTATTTTCTGTAAGGTTGGCCCCGGGATACGATGAGCCAGCCTTTTTTAGTTTTCCGCAGAGTTATTTTGGGTTCTAGCTTCGTATGACATTTTTGCTCTACAGTTATTTAAGTCATGTCCCCATCTTGCACACCACTCACATTTTACGTTCTTACTGCGTCGAGATTTTTGTGATGACATGTTCCCAGACGCATTGTAAAATATTTGTGGTTGCGTATGTGTTGGAATGGACTGATCATATTGGTTACGTTGCCTAGTACGGCATTGCTCGAACGTATGGCCAAAGCGATTGCAGAAGGTACACTTAAATTGGTTAGTCCTAAAGGTATTTTGGTTTGAATGCCCTTGGGAGTATGGCATAGAACGTTGGTGACTTGGTAACTGATGGGTGTTTTGCGTAGTTACTTTGTTACTCATTTGGGCTTTAGGTATAATATTCTGGTTATTTGAAAAATTTAATGTTTCCTGCGAATTTCCGTTTATGAGTAATCCTGGATTTACACTATTGACTTGGACACTTGTTAGATTTTGCAAGCCTTGTAGGGAATTCGGTAACCGACCTGCACTCATTCTAAGTTCAGTTTTTTCAACTTCTTTAGCGATATCAATAAATTGATCTAAAGATTCGCTTGTTCTACTGATTACGGCTTCTCTTATAATTGGACTAGTTATCCCTGTTTTAAAGACGTAAATTGCCTCTTGCTCCACTTCTGCAACAAGGGCTGAATGGTTTTCGGGATATTTAGTCAGAATAGCTTTTTTGCAATCTACCAAATGCCTACTCACTCGTCCACTATATGCATTAATATTTTCACTGGGATTTTGTACACATTTTCTTAGATCGGCCAGGTGATCATTTATAGTTTTAGTTGGAGCGTACGTGTTTATTAATAACGTTTCAAGTTGGGTTAAATTTGTTATAACAACATTTTTAACCAAATCATAGGCGTCTCCTCGTAGCCTTGTTTTTAACAGGTTTAAAAAGACTGGCTTTTCTTCTCCAAATAGTGCTTCATACACTTGTCTGGAGCAATCTAAAAAGATTTGCGATTTTGGGAACCTTGAAGTGTCCCTGAAAATGAAGGGATCAGTCGACTAACGAGCTTTGAAACCTTTTCGAAAACCATAGCTCTGTTTTCCGAAACTGATTGATTTTGTTTATTTTCACTGTTTCCTCCCAATAATCCTGACTGATCTATTTTCTGTTCTACACTTACTTTTTTTCTATTATTGCTAAAAATTTTCCTACTCTTCGTAAAATTATATAGCTTAGACTTACGTAAGTATCTATTTCCCGAACGAAGTTGAAGTGTTGCTTCCGGAATTTCTTTCCTGCTACTCCGCTCCGATATTTTGCTTCCGAAATTCTGCGGTGCTTCCTTTCCCTCGTTGTTTCCTGGTACTGCTTTACTGCCAACCTTTGATTCACTTTCGTCACTTTCTAATTTAAAAACTTCACTTCCTTCTTCACTACTGCTGTCACATAAACTTAGCGCTTCGATTTTTGAATTAAATTGTTCCAAGTCAGCTAGTGCTTCATCACTTCTAAAATACGAACTAAGTGATGAACTTTTTACTTTTGAGTCTAATTTAGATTTCCACTTTTTCATGGATAAAATTTAAGACCTGTAGGTCTACCGGCTGCGCCACATTTATGTCGGGTATAATTCCGTAAGGGATTCAGTCAATAAAACCACCGAACAAAGTCCACTTTGTAATTTATTTTTACTTCACTCAATAGCTACATCGAACAATGTTAACCTTTTCAATATTTTCACTTCTAACAACAGTAATACCGAACACTTTCTACCTTCTTAATATTTTCACTTTCATCAATAAAAGAAACGACCAATATATGACAATATTAACTTTTCAACATTTGCCTTGCGGCTCGCACTAGGGCTCACTCCTCACTGACTAACTAACTACTTGATTAATTTTACTCACCTTCGATCATTTCTCGATTTCAACTCGACCCAATTTCTTGTAAACAATTCTTCCGGCGTAAACTCATAAGAATTGTTTACGGGTCAAGTTACTTGCAACAGAACTGACCTACTCACCTCAAGAAATCGCGAGCGCTTCATATTTCACAATTGAGTAAGAAGCGAATGCACATTAAGAAATGTGAAGGCACTTCTTACTCAGCGCTTACACAATATTTGGAAAGCAGATCAGCGTGTTGATCGAGAAATCATCGAAGGGGTCATTCTACATGACAGAAGTAATCTTCTCCTTCCATTTCACACATCAAAAGTCAGAATCTTACTAGGTCGGTGTATGCAAAACATGACTTACACCAACCTTTGTAAATTACGTGTAGTTCGTGTTTTCTATACACGTGTAGTTCGAACCTTTTCACGGTTCGCAATTTCAATGCACGTGTAGTTCGGGTTCGTGTAGACGTTGGTAAATTCATTCTATTTTACCTCAGAAAAGGCAGGCATAATTGTTTTCTTAGGTATTCGCATAATCTAACGAAATAGCACTAATGTTATAAAGATTCATCTCCTTCTCTTTTTAAAATTTCACTCCTGCCTTTTGTAGGTAAAAAAAATTTTCATATCTAAATTGATGCTATTAACCAAAATAGCACATTCTGTACAAAATTACAACTTATTTTAATTATCACGCTTTATTAATTTCGAGGGATATTTTCATTTTACATTTGTTCACTTTTTCGGTCTGGCAATACCCTCCAATGCACGTATCAAATATACCACGGTTTAAAGACTACAAGGTTAGCCAGGTTTGTAGTTTGAATGGCCATTTTGTGACGTCACTCTGGATATTTTGTTCTCATAGCTTTTCCATGGTGCCGATTTTGCAACAAATGATGTAAATTGAAGTACTAAAATAAAAATTAACATGTAAAATAAACGCGGATTCTATTATATTAAAAATTACACAAAAAATTCATTCAAAAGCACGTCTCTTTTGCTCGCTTCCAATTGGAATGCTACCAAAACAATGTATCCAGCGTGACGTCACGTATGTCAAAATAAAGCCTGGCTAACCTTGTGGTCTGTAAACCGTGCAAATATACATTCCTTCATACATATAAATTTCCCTCCAGTGGCCTTGAAGTCTCTATTTTCATGAAACGCACAGTAATTGGGTGATTGCACCTGATGTGCACTGAGTGAATAATTCGTTACAATTGTTCCCTAATGGTCACCTTTTCTAAAGTGTTTAATTATGTCCCTTGAATATGTTATTATGTTATTGCTATGTTATTCATTGACTTATGATATGAATACTTTACAATATCAGGACCACAAGGTGGTTTCTTTTTGTTTTTACTTCGTTTATTTTTATAAACGTCCTAAAGGTTGCTAGACGCTCGCTTATTCTGTGATTAACTGATATACGAAAATGTGTTGTTATTCTTACAACTTTGGGACTATTTAATTAAATTCGTCAGTCATTGAGACAAGTACGAATTGAGTTAGTCAAAATAGCGCTATAAACTCAGACGTAAGTCGTTGTTTCTGTTTTGTTATGAATTCTAGAAATTAACTTCAAAACAGAGTATTTCTTTAATATTTAATATAATAGTGTACAAAATTTTACATAATTCTGGAAATTGTTTCTATTAACATGGCTGTAGTAGCTACAATTAATTCTGAAGAGCTGAAATTTGGTTTCACTTTGCATAGAAAAACCGATATATATCCCAAATATATATAACAAGTTTTAGTAGGTGTGAACGCATTGCCCCTGTTTCATTCAATTATCTATCTTGAAACTATTTTATCCTAAAAAACATTCCGCCCAAATTGTTTTACTCTAAGTTGGGGCAGTCACTTCACATTATATGTGAGAGTTTGGAAGTATTTAACAAAAATGTTTTGGTGCTATATGTCTCAAATTAATTATATTTAATTACAGATTTTTACACAACTCAATCTCTTGATTGATAAAAAAGTATATAGCCTGTTTCAGAAGACTTTTGAATATCTGAAGTAAGCCCATAAAAATCTTCGATTGCAGATGCCTCGATTTTCTGTTTGAAAACAATAACTGTAGACCAAGGCTTTTAATAAGAATAACTAAATCTTACATCAACCATATCATCATCGAAGAGCAGCCAAAGCCCATGACTCTTTACTATACTTATGTAATGTCCTCTATTTGGTCCAGATCCGCAATGTATAACCACTGCCATCAAGTCGTACAAACGGTCCGGATTCACAGCATCGTCCGACTAAAGTTACAGTAGAGGTAATTTATACAAAAAGTAATGGTGAACAGTTCTTACCGTGTTAAATAATCTCAGCTCCAAAGGAAAAACCACTCGATGTGATACTTTAATATGCCTATTGTACTGCTCCATATACTTAAACCGCTTGAGATGAAGAGCAAGTATCATCGGCAATTTTTTCACACGCATTCTCTTTTGAGCTTCTTGGTAGCTGCAGCAGTTGTCACATTTAAATTTGTTATCACTACATAAAGTCTCTGTATTACTAAAGCATCGCAAACAATGAGTAATGCTGGTATTTTGGTCGACATCAACTTGCAGGTCAAAAAAATTCTCATCCTTGCTGCTTACGGTTTCACAATTTAAGCACCTGGTTTCGCTCGTTAAGATGCCCTGAAATTACAAAAACAAAACAATTTTTGGACAATGGCAAAAAAACCTATTTACCACGTACACACCTTAAATAAAATCAATAAAGGCATTTAATTACGTCAATTATCAGTCGAAATATCTTTTAAAAACTTCCGCAGGCAATACAAATTACTAAAATCGTTCAAAAAGACTTTAACTTAGCAAAATCAAAATTTCTTCTCGCCTTGCCTGGAAAATGTAAAATAAATTTGTGAGTATGCAAGGGATAGATGGAACTCACGGTTTACGGACTACAAGGTTAGCCAGGTTTTTACTTTGAATCGCCATTTTGTGACGTCACTCTGGATGCTTTGTTTATGCAGCTTTTCCATGGTAACGATTTTCAAATTTGGCAATAAGTGAGGCGGTTTTTTCGTCGTGTTCGAGGGTTTTTCAAGTATTATTTAATTAATATTAATCTCAGCTAATATAACAAAGAAAGTGAATTTTAATTTATAGACGAAAAATGGTGAACTGTGTTGTTCTGGGTTGTGCAAAAATAATGTATCTTCTTCTTCTAATAAAGAGTCGAGCGCAATTTATCCAGGGTGACGTCACGATTCAAAAACCAAAACCAAACCTGGCTAACCTTGTAGTCTGAAAACCGTGGATAGAACCATTTGTGTGATTTGCTTGCCGGTTGTGTTATGTTTTGCAGTTTTCCTTATTTTTTGTGTGTTAACTGTCCTTGCGTTTCTCTTTGCTGCTCTATTGGAGCGGTGTGTGCTATTTTCTCTTGAGGTGGATATATGTGTGTGGGGGTCTCCATTTGTCTTCTGCACGGGTCGTTCTCTCTCTTGCAGCGGCCTTTACAGTCATCGCCAATATTTTCTGCCCGGGTTCTTGCCTGACTCTGTCCTTGTTGATTCATTGGCGAATTGCGGATTATGCTCAATGCTTGGCGGGCTGTTGGTATTTGCCGATGATATTATCGGCCTTAATGATAAGATTGACGCGCTTGTCAATGGTATTGACGGTCTTAGCTCAAAGGTAACTATGCTGCTTAAACGCTCTCACGAGTCATCATCAAAATTTCACTCGCTGTCTGTTACAGGTTTTAACAATGTTGAGTTCACGTCGTCTCCGTGGGACACTCATTTTGGTGGACCTTTCCGCTCCTGTCTCCACCGCCCCTGTTCTTCCCGCTCTTGTTTCCACCGCCCCTGTTCCTTCCTCTCCTGTTTCTGCCGTCCCTGTTCCTCCCGCTCCCATTCGTGTAGGGGCTAGTGGGTGTCGCCGACGCCATCGCGTAGGAAGCGCGCCTAGGTCCGTTGGGTAGTGTGTAGTGAGTTTATCAGCTCGCGTCGTTCTCACAAGTTAGTATCCTTTTTTAAGTTAACAACTACTCCGGCTGTGTTTGATTCCACTTCCTCATCGGGGTTTTGGCCGGATGGCGCCGCTGCCCATGATTTCATCCCGCGTGGAGGGTCACCGCGGGTGAGTCAACCCGAGAGAGGCTCTACACGCACTGCTGAATCAAACGCAAAAAACTAGGAACGTTTTCCCTTAACGATCAGAATTGAGGGGAATAACAACAAAAACTCATGACGTCTTGCAATCTTCGCATTCGTGCGACGTCGATTGACGTCATTACATTGACTGAAACTTGGCTACTTGATGGATTGTATGATGCTGAGATTTTTCACCAGTCCTCATTTAATCGATTGGACGAGAATGGTCGGAGCCTTTCGATATTTTATAATATTTCTTCATCTTAATCATATCGATGGTATGATGAATTCTGTAGATGAAATCATTCTCCTAGGTGCCTTAAACTTACCCAACTTTCAATGGGTATACTATGACGATGACTATGACTACCTCCCCAATGGTAGCCTCTAAACTAAGGAATATCAATTTCTGGATGCACTTGCTTCCTTGGGTCTACACCAGATGAGTAGCATCAGGAAGGATATGGGAAGACAGCTGGATGTTATCTGATTCAAGTAACAAGTTGAACCCAGTTGGAATATTCTGTCAACTGTCGATTCGTCAAAGGAATGGACATTTAATTACGGACTGCCGAGAAAAACAACTTTGGGAAACGAGCACTGACAGAAATATGGAAAGCAATACATTTCAGGAAAACTAAAGAATGGCTGCCACCTTAATCCATCTAATCGGATAAGATGGCAACCCCCTTTAAATACCCAAGAAAACAAATGCTCTGCGAAATTACCCCTAGATATAGCAAAAAACGACAACCTGGAAAGCTTTTTGGGTTACCGCGCTAGTACTTTAACTGAGTAAACAATATTAGACGGTCAAAAACCTTCCGGTTGACACCTCTTGCAGCCTTCACGCGTGGAAATGTCGAACTGGGAATTAAATGTTGCGAGATCCAATCATGATATGTTACGATTGGATTTCGCAACATCTTGACCTCTCATCCCGAAAAGTACTCAGTTAATGTCACCTCACCACTTGGCAATTTAGATCATTGCCTTATGTCAGCTCAATTTTCCATCTCTTCCTTGAAACCATCCAACCTTCACCAAGAAATTAGTATGGCATTTTAACCGAGCTGATTGGCACGGAATTAATAAATTTTTCAAGGAAGTTAACTGGATTAACTGTTTTGCCTCCAAAAACGTTGAGTACTGCTGCAAAGCGTTAACCAATATTCTTTGCTTTGGGATATACGCCTTTATCCCGCATAGTTAAAAAAGTTTCAAGCCAAATAAGAACTCATGGTTTATAGAGGATTGCCGGAACGCTATGAGGACAAAGGAAAAGGCCTTTCGGACCTAGAAGGCGAATAAGTGCCCGAAAACAAGGCAGATTTATACAGAAACTCGCAGCAAACGCAAATCCACCATTAGCAAAGCCAAGTTTCAATTCGATTAGAACGTTAGGAAAAAGGTGTTTGCATGCCCAAGAGGCAGCAAAGGTTTCTGGTAGCTTGTCAAGTCCGTAAAAAGTAATTTCACCTTCTCTTCCATTCTACCCCTTATCCATAATGGGAATTACGGATTCTTTGGAAAAGGCAAATATACTAGCTGCCACTTTCGCTGCTAATTCGTACCACCTACTTTTAACTCCGCGTGTAACACCATATTACGGCCGCTTCATTTCCGCACGTGTGAGGTTTTTTAAGTTTTTGAGAATCTTGACGTATCTAGAGCCACAGGACCTGATGGTATATCGTCCCTGCTTCTGAAAGGCTACGCCTCCTCCCTGGCTAAACCTCTGAGGAAAATATTTCATTTATCATATTCTCAAGGTGTTTTTCCATCGTTGTGGAAACTCTCCCATGTTCAGCCAGTTCCTAAAAAAGAGGAGGCATGCGATCCCTCTAACTGGAAACCAAAAGCTATCGCTTATCAACGTAAGACTGATAGAATATCTCGAGGCACACAACGTGATCCATGATCGCCAGTATGGCTTCCGCTCTGGACGCTCTGTTGGCTATTTGATGACGTTCCTCACCGAGCGTTGCACCATTGCCTCCACAATTTCGGTGAGTCTGGTGTGGTTGCGTTGGACATCTCGAAGGCCTCTGACAGAGTCTGGCATTCTGCCCTTCTAGACAGACTCCCAGCATTTGATCTCGACCCTTCTCTTCTTACTTAGATTGGTAGTTTCCTTTCTGATCGCGTTACTCTGGACGGTTACAACATCAATACCGGTGTGCCCCAGGGCTCTGTATTGTCCCCCACTCTCTTCCGGCTCCTCATTTATGATCTCCTATCTCTTACCTCCAATCCCATTCACAGTTTTGCAGATGACAGTACCCTTCAATCAGTGGCTGATTCCCGCGGCAATGCCACTGATATCAATCCAGCACGCGTGTTTGGATCACTCAACGATGACATTATTAAAATCCTCGCCTGGGGCAGGGCGAATCGCGTCGAGTTTAATGCATCCAAAACCCAAAGCTGTCTGATTTCCCTTAAAAGATCTCTAAATCCCCCTCCTCCTCTCTTCGTCAATGGGGTGAGTATCTCAAACTCTTCTAACTTGTACATCTTAGGAGTCCAGGTATCCAATACTCTTAGTTGGACCGACCACATCTTCGCTATCGCAAAGAATGCGATGAAGTGTCTGGGTTTCTGCACCGATGCAAGAAACACTTTACCCCATATGACTTAGCGCCCATTTACAAGGGTCATATCAGACCCAAACTTGAATTTCACATATTTGGACAGGGGCAGGACGTACTGCATTGTCCGCGTTTAGAAAGTCCAAAAAAGCTTTTAAGCTCATTGACGATGAGACGATTACTTCTACAATCGATTCCCTCAAGCATTGACGTAATGCTGTGTAGTTAACGCTCCTTTATCGCTACTATAACGCACAATGTTCTAATGAAATCTCGGTCTGATTCTTTTTAATTTCATCCCAACGCGTAATACCCGCGCATCGAGCCATCTTTACCATTTCGTTTCGCAGAACAGTGAAGTTTCGAGAATCCTTCTTGAGCCGCACTATAGGAATGTGGAACAGACTATTATCTTCTGCCTTCCTTGCCGACTATAGGCTGCAGCTGTTTAAGCAGAGTGTGAATAGATATTTACACTCGACTCTTAATTTCCACATCCCCATTTTCCTTCCTGCCAAGGCTGTGGTTAGCATCATAGGGTATCTCCCCTGAGGTTTGGCATCACCGTAAAAAAACTGGATAGTTCTTTTTTAACTTAAAACAGGCAGATCCTGCGGCTTTGTCGAATAGAATTGCATCTATCGACTTTAGAGCTATCTATGCGGATGTTAACATGTTTTACGTCAAGATTTTCGAGGTGTTCGCCTCCTGTGTTCCTTTCGAGTGCCTGAGATTTCATTTTGCCTCGCCTCTATGGTTCAACAGAGAACTGAGAGCTTTGAAGAACAAAAAAAACTCTGGAAGACCTTTCTGAGAACTAGAGACCCACTTGACCATCGGAAGTTTGGGGAGTGCTTCAATGAGTTCAAGCAAAACTCATCCGCTCTATACGAGGAGTACATTACCAACATTCATGATAACCTATACAGTGATCCACGTGCCTTTCACAAATTTGTCAACATTAAGAGGAAAGCTGACAATTACCCCACATCTTTGTCCTTTGATGGGTGCTCTAGCTCTGACACAAATGACATCTGCTATGTGTTTGCCACATTCTTCGAGGGTGCGTTTCTGTCTTCCGATTTAGCGTATCTCTGCTTGTCTCTAATGAGCTCATTGTCGTTTACATTTGCGGCCTGGAGGATTTAAACATTTCTTATTCCTGGCGTGTACACAATAACTTACAGCTCAACATAAATAAGGGTGAGGTCACGTAGTTTTTAAGGAAGCGTAATGCTATTAATTACAAGTACACATTTGCTGCGAACAGCATTCTTCATGTACTACCCATGTTAACCGCATTGGGGAACATTTTGACCTGGATGTGTCCAAAAATGTGCTTAAGGACCATCTTCGTGCGGTTTTGTGATGCTTTGATTAGTGTTAACATTGGACGCTTTTTGTTTGCCTTTGTTTCTTTGTTGGTTTGGTCCTGTTATCAGTTGTTTGCCTGCTAACATTATTAACTATTCTCCTTTTCATTTGTCCTATCTGTTTGGTTAATTTGACTAACAATTACTAGTTTGTGTGCTTGTCGGGGAGAGTAATCTTAACACATTTCTTTAGAATGTGTGAATGCTGAATGTATAATGGGTTAGAAGGCAAACTCATTATTATTGAATGCCAACACGTTCTCTATTAGATTGGCATCAGGAGATTGCGGAGGACATACCATTGCTGTGGTGTCATTTTCCACCTTCTAGAGTCCGTTCACAGTTTACTACGAAGCTTTGGGTCGTTATCCTCTTGCAGGATCCGGTTTGTGTTGTTTTGGTCAAACCAAACTTTTCTCGATTTAAGGAGTCCTTTTTTATGTAATTGCGGTATCCGTTGTGCGTTCAATTTGGCCGTGAATACGTAAAATTTGCCAAAACCACGAGCACTAAAACACCCCAAACATGAACCTTTATAGGATGTTTATTCCCACTGATTTTGATGTTCCAGTTTGACCAGTTCACACAGTCCTTAACGCGGTGTTAAATGCAGTTTTCCCCGAAATACCACGTCCTGCCAGGTTATCTACACTTTGAGTTTCTTTATAACGCCGTACTCATGTTTGTCCGCACTCTGCTGCTATTGACATTTTTGGTCCCTTAGCCGTTTTGCGAAACATCGCACTCATTTTGATTCTAAATGTTGTCCACCTCGCAAACGAACAAAGGCTGAAGTGAAACCAGCCCAGCGTATTAGGGTAGGCAATATAGTCACCTTTTCTATAACTACCTGCTCCTTATCCCTGGGTTTCTTATTATACAGACTGTATATCTACTCTTCTACATAGTTCATTTTGCATTTTTCTGATCGTTTCTACAAGTTTATACGTCGCAGTTGTTCTACATTTGCCTTCTGTCCTTACCGTCTACAGTCTTTCCTTCACAAGTAAGAAGCTTTTGAATTCAAAAATCATAAGCACGTATGTTTTGTTTATGTCGATTTTCATTACTTTAGTTATTGCACTTTTCAATTCCCATGAAAGTACAAAGTTCTGGTAAAGCTGCTCAGATTCCATAAGGTGGTGCTAAAATCCAGTTTTCAGTGCCAAAATTGAAAAGGGGCAGTAGAAATTGATATTCGTGAAAGTAAACCAATAACGCCTTATTACAACCCAATATTAAAGTTAATTTTCTGCGGATTTAGGAATAATTTTACATTAGTAGCAAACTTTTCGGGAAATACTATTATGTTCGTGAGGATAACAGATAATTGCATCAGCTCTGCCAATGGAATTCTAAAGCATTACTTGAGTACGTAAAAAAGCCTCAGCGCTCCTTTGATGCGCTTCAACCTAAATTCAACAAAGTTAATTCACTTTTGATAGCTTTTGAGACTTCATCAATTCTATTGTAGCGGGCAGGACTGCTATGGTTGCGTCCTCACGAGGAAGTACAGTCGAGGCAGTGGTAGAAACAGTTTCTTATTCCATTGTTTCGGCTGCATATTTGATGGATGTTAATCGGCCCCTTTCTCCCTACTAACTGTAGATTAACCTTGCTCCAAAGGATATTGGGATGTCTGATGGTGCAGTCCCTATACTGCAGGCATACACCACTCGTGCACGGAGTCCATGAGGTCTCGACTGCGATTGCTTCGCTGAAGGTAGCTCAGCAGCCTAACGACTTGATCCTGCTAAGTTTGCTGGAGATATTAAGATCTATGTCCGTGCTAAGTGCAATGCCATCTCTTCCATTCCAGTTTACTCTGGATTTATTAATTTGCGTCGTTCACGCAGATTGACATCCTATTTTAAGCTAACAACAACTCAATATGTGATTTAATTTCTTCACCAGATTTCTGGCTACAAAATATTATTGCGCATGAATTCCGGCCCAGCAAGAAAACCCCATATAGCGATCTTGCGATCTGCTAAATTTACTTTCAAAATATATAGGGACTACGAACTAAAACTAACAGCATCACACTATCCTCCCTTTCGAGCTGTTTGATGTCATTGCTTTGACCGAAACCTGGCCTCATCATGGCTTTCATGACACAAAACTTTTTGACAAATGCTACCAAGTCTTTCGGAGAGATAAATACGCCGGGTTTGTAGCTCGAGGAGACGTTGTACTAATAGCATACAAAACATTTAAATTGCACCCTTTTGACGCTCCTCACTTTCTCGAGTAAATTTACCGTAGAGCTTGAAGTTCTTAAGATTTCATTTTCTAGACAAAACTTATATTTACTATGTTGATACATTCCTCCAAACATATAATTCTCCATCAGAGAGAATTTTAGTGGTGGATCTTCGGTACCAGAAGTAGCAGTAGTATTTATTTACACCCTACAACTACCCACAATGTAATAAAGGAATACAATAGTAAATAAGTATACGATTTTCTACTTGTAATGAATTTTAAATTACGCCTATAGGGTCCACTTTCACCTAAAATAACCCTTGCCAGCTTTCGCTTGATTATAGTTGATACTGAAAAACTTTTTTCGTACATACGATTCCTTCGACATTCTTTGTATCGAATTCCTACTTGCCTAAATGGCGGAGACATTATTTTAAGTATTTTAAAGCTGACGTTGGATCGCAAGCAATATGTCTCATAAATCAATGATCACGTTGTCATAATCTCCCGCTATTTTTGCATCTGTATTTGGTTCTTCTAACTTTTTAATTGTAGACGCTCTATCATCAATCACGGTTGAACAACATTTCTAAAAATAAGTTTGTAAAAGCTGTGCTTCGGCTGATTTGATGGAGTTGTATCCAAACGATTTTCTATATTTATCTTTTCACAAGGCACTCACATAATAAATCAAAATTATATACTACCTTTATTGTTAAATTCCCTGTAGGTAATCTAATAGTAAAATTCAACCACGCAACAACAAAAAATCGATGAACATCAATATCAGTTTAATATGAAAAAGGGAATTTACAGCTTCAGTTCAACACAAAATAAACTTATATACACTCATACAAAAATAATCCACTACTTCTTTTAGTTCAACAGAACATAACAACGTTTCCAATTATTGACAAAAAACTATTAACTATTAATTATTCTCGGAAAATAACAAACAAAATCTATACTAGTTACAAGTATGTATAACAAAACAGAATCATAAACATTATTTTAATCGTTCTGAGAATTCAGAAAGTTTTAAATTGAATTTAATCCTGAAGTGAAATTCACTTCGAAACACACAAATTTTCGTCTATCATTTTGACTAATTTCACAAGGAAATTGATGCAAATTACATGAGGTAGAATTACTAGTTCAAAATCCTCATGAAAATTGTTGCTTTGTATGCAACTACAATTCAGAAGGTAAATTTTATCACAGATAAACACTCCGATTTCCAGGCCTAGCGCATTGCCTGGGACCGATTTCTGTTGTTCGGCTAGTAGAAGCACAAACGATTCAGCAAAAATGTCTGTTTGTTGATCACAACAAGGAGGCTGGAAGGGTACATTTTTGATAAATCGTCTGTTTTTTCTGCTAGCCGAAAAACAGAAGACGGTCCCAAGCAATGCATTAGACCTGAACATCTGTACTTATTTATGCTATGGTCTTATTTGTCACATTGACTGTCTTTATTATGACTAGGAGACCGCTGTGCAATTGCACAAATTGAAGATATGTGATTCACATAACGTTTTTATATGTTCCCTCAATTTGCACTTTAAATTTCAAAGCGCGTTTTTTTCAGAGGTATCCCTTGTAGGCCTAATCCTCCCATGTAAGGAAGCAGTAAAAAGACACTTGCAAAATATTTTACCATGCAGAATAATGAAATGAAAAAAGTTCTAATAAATCCATGTATTGCATATTTATCGGTGCCAAACACCGAACTTAACACCAAAGTTACCCAGAAACGCAACCCCAAAGTAATGAACACAACCCCGAACTGATGCGGATCAGTTTTGCCATTATAAAATTTCAAGAAAAGCTCGATGAAACTCCATATAAAAAAGTGGCTGAAATACGGAACCGGGAGCTTTCTTTGTATAATTAATATATAGATGATTACAATTCCAAGGGAACTGTGGCAAATTTTTTATGATTTTTTTGAACAAGTTCATAAATACCTATTACGAAATTACTGCAATAAGTCAACTTAAAAATTTATAAGCTGTTTTACCATATTAAAATTTTAATCAAAGTTAGACTAAGGATAGACAAAAAAACACATATTGAAAAGAAAAGAATAAAAAGTGGACATTTTGAGATACGCAAGGATATCTTTAAGACTACTACGTCAGTAAAGTCAAAGTTTTAATATTTAAAAACTAAAAACTTGCTAGTTCCTTATTACTTACACTCCTTATTTCCCTATTTCTGACAGAAAAAGAAGTGGTCTGTAGTGTCAACACAAATTTACTTAGCCGTGCATTTAGCCAAACAAAATACTATGACGTTTTTCTATCCCGAGTTCAGTTGTTTTTTTAGTCGTGTGTTGCACACCACGTTTTCTCTCGCTCTATTCTAATTATTGTAATTAATATTAAATATATTGTGCCGTTTATACCGAGCTGCTTTATTTAGAACTCGCGTCCTCGACCTCCGGTCAACTACAACATGATCAATGATTTGTCATTTGTGTTTTTAAAAGTTCCAATTCTACATTTCATGGTTAAGTCAGTGATTTTCAATTCTATTTAGATACATTTTTCATATGTGGGACATTGATGGAAGTTAAAATTAGCTCATTAAGTTCTCGAAATTTCTGATCTTTCTAAACATTTTCGCGTTGGATTTCAGTTTGGAGATTTTGCAAACGAATATTCAATCTTCGTCAAACAGTTTTATATTCTTTCATGCTGTTCAGCTTGTAACGAAGTGGGATTCCCGGCTGGGAAATAAGCACGCTTTCGGCGCATTTAAGAACTCCCTCCGCCACAATTGCGATATTTCTGAATAAGAAGGAATAATATTGAAGGGGCAATGAAAAAAAGTACAGTGCGACCCAGGATTTGAACTTGATATCCCCGGTGAAGAAACCTCCGGCAATGAGTAAAATTTTGATTCCGATATAATTCGCACGATAAATGAGAAACGAGAACATATAAGCTGTGATTCTGACCGGGCAGATCATCCGGTCTAGACCTCTCCCTTTCCACCAGTCCGATCTAAATTACATTCCAGATGACTAGAATGAGCATGGCTTGCCCGGCCACCTGGTTAAGGAAAGGTCTAAGGGATTAGCTACTAGATATATGCGGACTCAGCACGCGCAAGCTGGAACGGTCCTAGGCTTAGATTAGAGTAAGGATTCTAGTATTAGTCTAGTAATAAGCAACCAAATTGTTAGTGAGTAAGCAAAATAAAGTGGATTCTAAGAGCATACTCCGAGTTTGAACCGAACCGCCCCTGCTCTCTCTAGCTCCGTAAGTCGCTGGCCATTCTCCATTGAGTCTACCCAGGCATCGTTGTTGCTTTACCGACGTTTTTGGGGGATCTGTCTATCGAGGCATCTTCAGTTGTGGGGGCTCGTACCGGACGTGATGGCCCTGGTCCTTCTTGTTCGCTCCTACCTTACCCACTCCCACTCATAGGGCCTTGATGCTCTCTTAATTCGTTTAATTTTATCGAAGTAATTGAACTTTTCCTTAGCACTTGATGGAAATGTACACTTTTAAAGAACATTTTTCTGATGCGCTCGGTTAGTTAGTCGTATTGATTTCTCTCGGCAAAAATAATAAAGTCCAAGTAGGAGGGCCAGCAGTGAATGCTTATGCACGAGAAGATTCTCCAGCAACCAAGGCTTTTGAGAAAAAGGAAAATTGGCTTATGAGAGAAGATCGGTAGGAACAGGAATTTTGCTTTTATCAGTAAGACCGCCAGCTAAAACACCCTATTGATACTCATCGATTTATTTAATTTCTGTCGTACTTTTATATACAAATGTTGCTTACTCTAATTAGCCAATAATTCTTTACGCTTAACCGTAAAAGAAAATATTACCTCACATAGGATTTTGACCCAATAACACGTCAATTTCTTTTGACGCAAAACATGTAATCAGATTACACCCGTAATTAAGCAGGTCAGGGTGCTTGCGCCACGGCATTTTCTTCCAACTCAAGCGCCAGCGATCGATGCATCATGTGCTCATTCATTCCATACTGCTGCAGTGCGAGTGTGAATGACCTCGCCTGGCTTAGCAGCACATTGCTGTGAGCTTTTGGTCAGCTGGGCTGATCGCTCAATGAATTTACTTGTCGTGGGAGTGACGTAATGTGAATGGGAAGAGTTGCTTATGGGATTTGATACGGTAATTGCACTTTGCTTAATTTTTGCTTTTGCCTTGTGATAGTTATCTTAGTTGTATTACATTTTGTTAAAGAGACAAAAACACTTGTTCGATTCAAAACTTTATTTATTTTTCACGAGGCTTTATTCAGGCATTATCCGTTATACCATCACGTCATCAGAGCCGCTGACCTATCCTAATTTCAACTAACATGTCAACAGATATATCAGATAAGGAATTTTTATTAATGATCAGAGAGATTTTAGCAATAAGAGCCCCCTACTTGATCCAAACATATTTAGTAGTTAGTCTAAATATAGATTGGCATGTATTATTGATACGTGCCCACGGCTGGTATGGGGGGAGGTGTGTTCCAGCTCTCTAAAATTTGGAGATGACAACGAGTTTTTGGCAATATCATCCGAGCTACTCAGCTGATCTTGATGAAACAACCACCAAAAATGTGACAAATCTTTGGCAAACAAAATTTAGTCCAATTTCGTATGGAAAGCCAGATTGTGAATTAGGAGTTCGGCTTTTAGTGAATAAGCCAAGGTAGATTCATAAATTGTTTCACTGTTTATGCATTAAACCAAGTAACCTAGTAGAAATTGTATATTAATATAAATATAATAAATACGTAACACCACAAATCATATATTTGTAAAAATACCTTAATTCATGAAAATTTTTAAAAATTAAAAAATGAATAAATTATTATCTACTAACATACTTGAAAAATTTCATGAACCCACGTTGGTTCTGGAGGAGAATCAGTGGAAGCACTTTTTGGCCTATTTTGGTTTCGCTCCGATAAAATTATTTCATTTATATGATTAATGAGGAAATTTAAAAACTCGTGAGCATCTTGCTGCATATAATTATCGAATTCCTCTGAAAAGTGAGCTTTTGATATGTAATACTATAAGTTATATATGTATACCTTTCTCCTTCCTTAAACGTGTAATAAATTTTTTGGGTGCTATAGAACCCACCTTTTTCTTCTGTGTTGCAATATTGTAAAATAAATCCGCTAAACAAGACAAAAGCGTTTCTTTGGATCTTTTATTTTTTGCCTTATATTCTAAGACTTTATCCCTGAACGGTTTACAAAAATAAAGAGCTTGTAGAACGGAGTTACTGTAGCATGTATTTCCAAACTGAAAAGAAAAGATATAAATCAGTAACAAAAGTCAATATATATATATATATATATATATATATAGATTACAACACTATATGTATATTGACGTAATTTCCCTAGAATGTATTTCAAATTTAAATTTTTAAATTAGTTTTATTGCATTTTAAAATAATGTAGAAGGTAAGGAGTGGTATGAACATAAATCGTCAGAAAACATGTGTGGCTACTTTTGTGTTATGTATATCACACGTTTATATTAAGTCCGATATGACAACCCCACTGTCTAGCTGATATACTTAAATCGGTAAGATCCCAAACACACAACAATTAACACTTTCCAGGCCGCGCGGTTTCATGAAAAAACTTTTTGTTGTTGAGTTTCCCTTCTAGCCCAGAAGGCGCACTTCTCAGCGAAGAGCCAAGAATTATTTACCTATCTCCGCATTAAGCGTTCACACATTTCAAAGAAATGTGTTAAGATTTTTTTTTTTTTTGGCGGAGGGGGGGAATGCATTGCATTACGCACCCTAGGGGGACTAGCCCCCCGTGTGCCGGAC